>JAOEHT020610395.1:0-15587 GCA_025448195.2 Parazoanthus atlanticus | reverse complement strand
TTTTCTCCTTACATTAAGAATCCCGTTTTTGGAAGGTTGGTAGGTTGGACACACACGCTTGAACGAACGTTGAACACTTAAAGCAAAAGTAGAGTCTCGTTAGTTAATTATCAGATGCTTGACGAAGCTAAGGGTTCCCTTGTTGTTAAAAATCCCAACATCGGAGGAAGCTTCTGCATGTGATTCGCGATCTTCGACAAAAGCCATGGGCTCTTTTCTAAACCGGCCCTTGATGAATACTAATTCCGGAGACTACCTCCTGCTCAACGTTCTTTTTCACGAACAGTATACCAAAAATAATTCAAGCAATCATAGTTGCTAACAAAGCTTGTTTCCCAGGAACGGTTCTCTAAATTCAGTGGAAAAGGCAAAATCCGACCGTTGAAAATAAACTGGGATCCATGAAATCAAACTGTTGCGGATAAACGCCAGTCATTTACTCGTCAGCCAGTCGAATATTTTGCCTCAGGAAATGTTGCAGAAAGCCAACCTTTTAGAACACAATTGGCAGGTAATCTTGAGGACATGCAGCGTAAAAGAGAGTCTCAGCCATAGGGTTACCTACCAGAAATTGAAGAGGTTGTACGTTTACCCCCTAAGATCGAACATGGATCATGGGATCTTCGATTAACAGTCTTGTTGTAAAAGAAGAATTAAGAATCGCTCATACAATGGACAATTGATCTTATCTGACCAACACTCATTTTTAGCTAGGTCAATAATACTTATAGCTACTTATTTGTTTAAGGAGACAAAGAGGATGTCAAATTTACATGCTAAAAATAACCGCAATTATCGAGATAATGGGTCGGCTGATTTGTGGAACACCGGTGGAGTGTTTACTATTTTAAAAAAAATTGTTTTGAAGAACACTTACAAAACCTAGTTAGTTGATTTTTCATTTCGAGTAACATGGTGAGTAATAAATAAAAAAAAATTACAACGTGTTCAAAACGTATCCGAACATTTCTTGTTTTAGCTCTATCAGATGCTGAAGACGCATTTTTCAAGGAAGCATTTTATTAATTTAAACTTTAGCTCTTCTACATTTTCATATGTCAAAATATTAAATGTTTTATGTCTTTTTGTGTTTTTTTAACAAATTATTGTTCAACTTTTAGAACTAAGTAATACATTTTTAGACTATATTTATTATATGACTGTAATTTTATTATGCACATTTGAGCATAATTAATGTGTACAATACAAATTTCTTCTTCTTTTTTGGACAGTTGAAAAAAATATGTTTGTATCAAACCTATTTTAAAACATGTTCGAATATATGCAAATAATACACATCTTACACTTTCGGCCATTTTCCTGACAACAGCGAATGATGTGCTTTGACATTTCGCTGCATAACCTTGACACATTTTTAAATACAAGTCGCAAAGATATTTTCAGTCATCTTTCCGATTTTTTTTCACTACCGACATGAAAACATTACTTAATGTTCTAAGGTTTTATGTTGGTAACACAAGCATATTCTATGCGCTTTATTGAAAGCACTCGCAACTGAGTGGCCAAAAAATAGTCTTTGTTCAAACAGCTACAGCAGGAAAAAGTGCGACTGCCGGTGTCATTTGTAAAATTTTTGATTTTCCATAGCCGGTTGGCACAGCAGTACATCTTGCTTCAGCAATAGAGCACGGAAATCTTTGGATTGCTCTGGGATCACCGCTTCTATTTCAAGAAAATGTTCCTGCAGGACGTTCTAGCGACAGCTGTCGGATTCTTTCTATTTATATTCACAGTTCTCCTTTTTGCACGCAAACAATCGTTTTCAGAACTTCTAATCAAACGGCTCTATATGTCAGTGAGTGTCACAAGTTGATGCCAAAGAGTAGCGAAAACGAAAACAGATGCTTTGTTCGATAGCCAATCACATGCAGTAAGCGATATATCAAGTGACCAATCAGGGCGAAGATCACGCTCGCTTTGCTGGCCTTTCATTTTCTGCTTCTTTTTCTTTTCTTTTTTTTCCTTTTTTCTTCTTGTTTTCTTCTTCTGTTCTTCTTCTGTTCTTCTTCTTCTTCTTGTTTTCTTCTTGTTTTCTTCTTGTTTTCTTCTTGTTTTCTTCTTCTCCCTCTTCTTCTTCTTCTTCCTCTTCTTCCTCTTCTTCTTCTTCTTCTTCTTGTTTTCTTCTTCTTCTTCTTTTTTTTTTTCTTCCTCTTCTTCTTCCTCTTCTTCTTCTTTTCTAGCTAGCTCTGTCTTCTTGTTCTTCTTCGTCGTCGTCTTGCTCTTGTTCTTGCCCTTTTTGTTGTTGTTGTTCTTTGATCTTCTTCTTCTTCTTCTTCTTCTTCTTCTTCTTCTTCTTCTTCTTCTTCTTCTTCTTCTTCTTCTAAACTGAGCATGTATCGCCGTTGATCAGTGCCATATAATTTTTAAAATTGACAGAAGTAACGTTTTCTTCTATTTCTGATTCGGGACGTTCGTTCGGCTTTGCCAAACTAAACATAACCCGGCTGTAATCAGTTTTTAGTTTTCTTCACCTTCTTGTTCTATGACATATTATTTTCTGTTACGCAGAACATTGACTCACTAGTTCGTTTACCCTGATGATTGACTTAAATTGTGTAAACTTATACTGAAACGTCTTGACTAATTGAGATTGAGCGTAACAAAATTGTGCGGCTTCAAAGTATACCTTGGCAGTTCTCCAAATAAAATAAAAAACATTCTATCGATAATTTCTAAACTAGATTTTCTTGCCAGAGTCTGCCATTTGCTTAATTCTTACATACATATTTCACTGAAATTAATCCGCACACTAAATTCATCTTTTATAAAATCTAGTCCCACTTAAATCAACTTTTGTAAAAGCCGGGTGTACAAAAGTCTTAAAGTTACAACGTCAGACAAGATTTATCCTTCTTTGATGTCTTAAGCAAAAAGTAGAATATGAACAGTCAATATCCTTCGATCCCCAGCAGCCAAGTCACTGTGTAGGAAAAGTATGCAATATTATTGCACCTTAACTAATTGCATCGTTGTTGCAAGTTTAACTTTACGTATTAAAAAAGTTTAACTTTACGTATTAAAAAAATACAAGCAAGGAGCGTTTGCATTTAATCTTTTATCGATCGAGTCTCTCAGAGTGAAGGTCTCTGATAACCACTTTTTACCGCGGGTTGACGGTGAAGAATATTTAATTATGTTTTTTTCAGAAACATATTGATATTAGATTGGAAATGATATTAAGGTACGCGAATATTCGTTTAGCATACTAATAATAAATAATTTTTGTAAGTAAAATGAAAAAGCTACAGCTCTGTGTTTTTGAACGCAACTTATTTAAAGTCATTACATTAACCAAAAACTCAAGTAAGTGTTCAAGCTTGTTTTGCAAATTACCGAAGAGTCTTGGCGCATCACCTCAAGGTCAGTTTCAGTCGGCGTGTGAAGAAAGGAAAGGTAAATAATGCGCGGGTAGTTAAGAAAACGCCTTTCGAATTACTAACTTTTTCTGTTGCTATTAACAGCAGTTTTCTCATTTTATTCACCTGCCAGTTAGATTATCTTTATTTCCACTGATTATAGCCCCATGCTGATCTCATTTTTTGTTCGCAATCTTCTTAGTTCTGATTTTGTGCTCTCAATGTGTTGTAACTCTGTTAGCGCTGCAGCTTATACAATCGCACTTTTAAACAACACTTTAAACATTTATTTTCGTTTCTCCGCAATGATTTCATTAAAAAGTTTGTTTCCTTTGCACCAATAGAGTTCCGAGATAAATTCTTTGGGAAGACGTAAGTTTAACTGACAGAAGCGTCGTAAATGTTGAAGAAAAGTGACAATAAATTTAGTTCAATCATATGTTTTGACTTCTTTTTAAACAAATCGTAGGTGGTTCGCTTTGCAAATATTATACTTGACAGCACCGCGTTTTTATCATAAATTATAAATTAATCCTGTCAGATTTCACTTCTTTATTGATTCAGCTTGTGTTTCCTTTCTTCCATAAGAGATTATATCATATTATCATAATTTTACTGTAGAAGATTCCTTTTTCGAACAAGATTGTTATGAAATTTCAAACCCCAACTTTCTTCTTGATCATCCTCTTTGTTGATAATTTGTCAAAACATATTGTGAAATATTCAGCAAAAAAGTAAAATCCTTGCCCGGTTTAATCTAAATAAATATTAAAGTTGCACATTTTTGTAAAACTCGACTTGGTTTGATAAAATTGTGCAATAATTAAGAAAAGAGGGACAACTGTTACTTCAAACACATGTTCACCAAAAGCAAAATACCTAATTCGAAGAGCTTACATGTTTTTGGCAAAATAACCCCAACACTTTATTTAAATTGGATGAATTTGGTGAGCCAGAAAACCTTTATCGAACAACAAAATTAACACCGATGAAATAAACAGCAAAGCGCTTTAGTATACAGAACATGAATCTTCTTAATATGTCTTCTACTTTGTTATAAACGATTTACAAGACTTACCAAGCCGTGTGCAATTTCAGCTCTACGGTTCCATTTCACAGGCACTGTTTTGTAACATTTAGGTTTTTAATTTTGTGTCGACTTCCCCTCAAAATCTTCTTCGTTCAATTAGGTCCGAAAGTAATTAAATGAGCAACCTGTCACTTACCAAAGCGTTTTATTTAACAAGGATTAGGTGCGAAGGTTACAAAGGAAAAACTACGACATCATTTGAATGGGATTTCTTTCATAAAGTAAATTGTCTGAAATTATGATTGTTTTCTTTGAGCAAACGACCGTCTGATCATACACTGCTGTTTCAAAAACGCTTGTCCAGATAATTTTTGTTTTTCCAGACCGGTCAGAAATGATTGTGAGTTATCAAAATAACGAAAATTGATGCGTAAAGAAAATTAGAATATGGAATAATAACCAGTAATTTTTTTTGCTAGACCTAATCAAAGCTGTTAGCATATAAAATTGTCAAGCAGTGTCACAGCCGTTCCTGTGTTTTCTTATTGTGAATTTTAACGCCCATTCTTTTTTCAAAAAAAGCTTCCTTTTCTATATAAGAATACCGAGGGTCAGGCCTGCCCAAATTTAAAAATTGTTAATAAGAAAATTTGCAGGTTCAAGCTCTGGCAGTCCGGTCCCTAAAAACACAATTTTATCTACTAGAACAGTTTGTTTCTTGTATATAAAAATAAGAACAACTTAGAGCAATTTGCGGCTGATATTACCAAAACATCAATATCTGGTTCTTAAAAAGGAATGTCAGTACCCCTTTCAAGAATCACACCCAGAAGATTTGTCAGTAAATATCTGAAGTATTAATGCAAAACGTTCTACTGCATTTAGTAACAGTTAGAAGGTATTTTTACTATTAAGCGTATATCTATACATTTTACTAGGGCTCCTTATGATATCAGCAAACCTTTTAATACTGAAAAGATCACCCTAATGAAATATAGGTTACATACCATATTAAAGCAAAATCAACAAAGTCGTTTTCAGTTGAGCCTGCCGTTAATTTTTTCTTACATAAAACCATTTCATTAGCCCAACATACATGCATAATTTTGCTTGCTTGTGTTATCTATGTATGTTATTGCCAAGTTTGCGAATAATACAGATCAGAACAAGTGAAAGTATTGGATGTGTTATTGTCTTTATAGTATTAACTTTGAAGCTTTATCATAATCTTTACAACACGTATTTCACCAATTTTTAAATGTCAAGTATAATCAGTGTAAAAATCATGTTATCCTTAGTTATAATAAGCGTTTTTTGATCATTTTCTTTTATGTGTGAATCTTGATATTGTAAATTTTAATATAGGGTTTCCATTTTTACAATCGTAGAACTGAGGAATCCCTCTGTTTTAGATAAAGGTTGCCACTACGTATGGTCAGGAATCCATTAGCTGTTATCTTGACTTTGGTTATCCTGAAATCGTAACGGAACAAAACTGAACGTTTATATTTTGTTAGTTGCCCATCGATATGTGGCTTTTCCTTCATGCGCGATTTTAATTTCCAGTCGCTTTTTAATTGTGCAAATACAGTTTACGGTGCTAATGTGTCTGCATTGCACCTCTTTTTCAATTTGTTGTTCTTGTTACATAACAAATGAAGGATTTAACAAACACGTTATTCAAAGTAATATTTTTTTGGCATAACACATGTAATGTCTTTTAGACAATATATTCTAACTTTACGTTTTCTTTTCAATTGTACATGCTATTAATACATTAAAATTGTTTTGAAGTCTGGAATCGTCGAGAATACGAGTCCGTTCGCCAGCCACTCAATCAGTTCAACAATGTTTGATTATTTTTTCTTTGCTGTTGCGACTGATTAATGTCTCCAAACAGATTAATAAATGTACCGTTTTTCAGTTGTAATGTTGAATCTGCATGATCTGACACTTTTGTTTACAACTGATATCTGCCGAATTAGTTTATATTATAGTAATACTAAAGTTGCACTTAGCCCCAGTGAACCATTATATATATTTTGAAATAATTTAGCCTCTTTCTGGGCGTTGATTTTGTTAAGAGCAATTAGAGTAACTCAGTCCTTATGGATCAACTTCAAGTTCTACTACATAAAAAGTGTAGTCACTCATGCAGCTATTAAGAACATTAAATTTATGGTCACCGGCCATCAGTTGGAAGACGATTTTATCGCTGCGTCATTGCACACAAATACTTAGAAAAGGTGTTGACTTTCATTTTAATTTTATACACGTTTCTGGCTGGCATACGTTATTATAACTCTCGAAATATATGGAATTCAAGATTACTTGAAAGACTAACAGGAATTGGACTGAAAACAAACTTTTGCTTAAAAAACGAGCAAGACTGGAACTTTTACCAAACGAATTTCAAAAGATAAAGTTGTTCTCAAGAGTTAAATCCGATTTTAAGAAACAACTAAATGTTTCATATTATTATTATTATTATTATTATTATTGTTATTGTTATTACTATTATTATTATTATTAATATTACTATTATTATCTTTATTTTTACAAACCCCAGGCAACGACGCACTTTCTAAAGAAGGTCATTTAATAACATGTTGTTGTCAAAATAATAACAACAACGGGAAACAAAATTAAAATTTGAGATAAAATCTACTGAGAACGATTAATATGAGCAACATGGTTTGTGAGTAGAAACTGTTACCGTAAGAACATAGAAAAGTTCATGGTAGTAAATATGAGAGACGGTGCTCCAGGGCGGCTAGGTACTTTAGTGCTAGAACACTTTTCATGTTCTGTGTATTTCCTTCATAAGCCATCAATTACGTCAATGCCAAAAACCGATATGAGAAACATTTGCAACTTTCTTGTTTTTTCATTTTTATTTTCTTTTTTCTTTCATTTTTTATAGTTAGATACATTTAACTTCAGCCCAAAAAATAACACATTTTTATAACAAAAGAGAATGTAAAACCTTTTTTCAGATATCTTTTATTCAGAGCATAATTGCAAATTTACATTGACAGATTTTTTCTTGCATTACTTATTTACAGTGTGGTAGGGATGTTACAAAACGTATTCTGTTAATAGTGACGTAATTATAGGTTCCCACTTTTCTTGAAGAGTTCTTCAGCGTGAGAGGCGTAAGCCAATATACTTTTCTATGCTAATGTTTTCCTTCAGTAATGTCATAAACGTTTGAAAGTTTGGATGTATCTTGTTATAGTTACAACCGTAAATGTGGAATTTAGCGACTATAAGGATACATTTTTGTAACAATAGAGAATGTAAAACGCCAAACTTCGAATTAGCTGTGATGTTGAGTGACATAGGGTGTATTTTTTTTAAAAAAACAGCAATAATATCCTAAAACTATTTTTTTTATAAAGAATTACTTGTATAATTCTATAATTTTCTTAAAAGTCTTAATATTATTATAAAGACAAAAAACATAATTATTTGAAAATGTTTCAGTTAAAAACCAGTCGTGTGCGAGTGGTAAAATATAATAATTTGATTAAACATATCTAGCAACGACAGCGAGTGCATATACAAACTGAAACTTTTTTTTGGTCCACGTTCTGATGCATCATAAAGATACATGTTTAGCACATCTGTTGTGTACAAAACTCTGCTTAACAAATAAAATGGTACTTTGTTTCATTACACATAAAACAGATAGTAGCCTATATAAACAAAGTAAAAACTTCTTTGTAAAACATTCAGTCAAAAATACAGTTGCGACTCGGTTTTAGACAATAATTTTACAGATTAAAATATTTAATAATAACAACGAACATTAAACGATCAAGCGAGAGAAAACAGTAAAAAGCGTTAGAATTATAAAATGCACGTTCATGAAGGTTGCACTGATGACATGATATCAGGATCAAATTTAATTGCTAACCGGGACTACGATTGGCTGAACAAGTGCGAACTCGACAGGGATTAAAAACACCCTGCACAAATAAAGACCAAAACAACGGCAATACATTTTCGTTGTTTTCTTCGTATGAAGCTTTCGCGATTTAAATGATCTTCAAGAACGGGCTGTAGGATATGTGTGGTTTATAGGCAGCGAAAATGATATTATTAAGAAGATAAAGTTTCTCAAACCTCTGCTGTGTCTTGCCGTTTCTCTGTTTTTCCTTTCTTTTGAGAGTGTTTGCTGCAAACGAATTCTCCCGCAGCCGCCATATTGAACTGATCGATTTGACTAGGGCTCAGTTCTAATTCCCATTTCATCACACAGCCAAGCGGTCTCAGCTGCGGGAAATATGATACACAGAGAAACAGCAAGACACAGTAGAGGTTTAAGTTAAATGAAATTATTTATTCTAATTAACTGGCTTTGTAATTGGATGATGATTGCTGTTGATTTCTCAGACGTAGGTACCCCAGTTATTAATCTAATTTATTTCTCAAATCTTTAACTATTTAAGAGAAGTTATTGTATCATTATCATTAAGAGGAAAAAGGCAATCACCTTTTAAAGAACGAGAATTATGTAGTGACTAATCGAACTTTCAAAGTATATAACAGTCGTGGCAGCACGGAGTAAACGTCTTAACCGCAAAAAATATTTATGTGGGCGTTTCCTATCGAATATATTTTAAAAGTAAAATTGCGGAACAAATAAATATTCCAAAGCCATCAAGTTTTTTCCTTCAATGGAGCCCATAACTGAACTGTCAAAAGCATTCGCGACGCCCCCGGTGCAAAATGATGGAATGAGTTGTTGTGTGGTATTTTTTTTCTAGTGGTGATGGAAAGGATGAGACAAGTAACAAAGTAGAGATAATCGAGGTAAGTTCGATTAGCGCAACTTTACTCGATACAGGGAAAACGGAGGAAAGCAGCTTCACGTATCAAGATTCCATCAACGATGTCACGTCGGTTCAAGATGCTCAAGAAATTGATCACCGACACAGGGGGGGGGAGATTTAGGGGAGGGGCCAACAGGGCCCGGCCCCCCCCCTTTCGTCGGCAATTTTGGAAACATTTCTTAAGAAAACAAATGCCATTTTGGGCCCCCCTTTCCAAAATTGCGGATTCGGGGCCCCCTTTCCGAAATTTCTGGATCGGCCCCTGCGGGAGGGGTTACAGGTAAGCAATCCGAGGTAAGCAATCCGAGGAAAGCAATCTCACGTATCAAGATTCCATCAACGATTGTGGTAACCTGTATTTTAATAGGGTGATCCTTTCAATAAAGAAAAGAATAAAACATTTCTGATATATCAGTAGGAGCCTAGATAGAATGTATAAATGTGCGCTTAAAAATTTACATACAGTGAGAATAAAACAATAGAATTAGACCTATTTATAAATATACGTGGCAAAAGTACGACAACAGGTCCATCTAAAAAGTTCAGAAAATCGACCATCAACAGACTAATATAGACGGAGGAGTTACAGGCCAGCTTTTGAGGGACGAGAATGCCATGTTAAACTATTGGTGAAGTTTGCATTTGCCATTGTATCTGAATAAAACGGACGAAAGCCGATCTTGTAACATTATGTGCTCTACACTAAACTGGAAACTCCTAACTATGGAACACTTACCTATATTTATGGTGGTTGTTGACCCCTTTTTCAGACCCGAAAAAGGAATTTACTATACCCTATTTCAGACCAAACTGCAGATGTCGATACCTTATTTCAGACCAGATGAAATACACATAACTATAAACGGGTCCAAATACACATTGATAACTAAATACAGACGAAATACACATAACTAAATAAGGCTCCAAGCATGTCCTCTTCTTCGTCTTCGTCTTCGTCTTCGTCCTCGTCTTTGTCTTCTTCGTCTTCTTCTTACAAACCCTGAGCATGTAACACTGTGGAATTCGGTTGCTAAACGAAAAAGAACCTCTTTCCAGCAGAAACACGACACAAAACACGACTGTCGATTACGACGTCTAAAATTTGTCGCACTTGTGCCGCACTCAATCAAATCTGCGTTTTTTATTCGTAGTATAGTGACGTTGATGCAATATTTCCAAAAAAATAAATTGTCATGTATATACATTGAATTAAACACGGCAGAAATGCGACCTCCGGATTTGCGGCAAAGTTTGCTGAAAGTTCGACACAGATTCGACTTGCGGAATTAACTGCTTCAAACGTCAAATTTCGGCCGCATTTCTGCCGTTTGATGATGTCTTAAGCGTAACAAAATTGTGCTGCTACCTTTAAGTGAGCATGTTCGCAAAGTGTGTTAGTTGTATTATATATCGCCAAAATAGATTTTCTTGCCAGAGGCCGCCATTCACTCAATACTAAAAAACCCAAGACTTAATACGGCCACTAAAAGCAACTTTGTAAAATTGAGCCTGACTCAAAACAAAACTTATAATAGTCGGGTGTACAAGAGATCTCGATAAATGTTCCCTTCAGGAAATTAAGTGTTCGTTTCAAGTTTTATGATCCTGTAACTGAAACACCGTTTTAAATGGTCAGAGGACATATATTTAACATAGAAACTAATTTAATTAAAAACTTGCTGAACCCAATATGTTTACACAGTCTTTGAATTAATCAGGTTCTTGGGATACCGCATTTAACGAATATGGTTGGAGAAAACAATGTCTACATTCTGTTTTCTTGAAGTTGGATAAGGATAGAGGCCTGGGACAGTGTTTGTACTTTCAAAAACCCAAAAGATAAAACGGGTACAATGCTAACTGGTTGCTGATTTTTCGCGTCTGAACTTTTCATAAATCTAAAATCTAAATCTAAATTGTATACTGCGCGACCTCCGTGAGGGGATATAAAAATGCCAACGGCAAGGACCGCGGCTCTGATCACCTGAATTACATGGGGCCGAAATGATATATACATTAAAAAATGCCGCTTGGCAGAATATCTATTTAGATTAGACTGGAGATGATATTGAGATAGGTAAACATTCGTCAAGTATTACAGCAACCAATAACTCAAATACGTGTAGATCTAAGATCACCTCAAGATCAATTTCAGTCGGCGTATGAAGAAACGAAAAGGTAAGTATATTAAATTGTTTCAACTGATTATAGCAGCATATATCTCCTTTTCTGTGTGTAATCTTCTTAGTTGTGCTTTTCTGATCTCACCGTGTTGTAACTGCGCTGTAGGTAACACAATTGCACTTTTAAGCAACACTTTAGACATTTTCTAGTTTCCCCACCACGATTTCATTAACAAAATCCGTTTCTTTTGCACCGGCAGTGTTCCCAGATAAAATTCATTGGGAAGGCATAAAAAAGTTCAGCTAACTGAAGCGTCGTTTAAGTTTGGAGAAAGGAGGTGATAATTTCACTTCAATTTTTAAAAAAATTTTGACGATTCATAGGTGGTTCGCTTTGCAAATATTATACTGGACAGTGCCGCCTTTTTACATAAAATTACGTATCAATCCTGTCAGATTTCACCTCTTTATTGATTCAGTTTAAGTTTATTTCTTCTATTAGATTTTATAACTTGTTATCATAATTTTATGGTAGATAGATTCATTTTACGAGTAAAACTAATATGAAACTTCAGCGCTAGCGTTCCAACTTTCTTCTTGATCCTTTATTTTTGCTGAAATTTTGTAAAAACGTATTGTGAAATGTTCAGGAAAAAAGTAAAATCCTTGCCCGGTTTTATCTAATAAATATAGTAAAGTTGCACATTTTTGTAAATCTCAATCTCGTTTGATAAAAGTGTGCAATAATTAAGAAGAGGGAAAACTGCTACTTCAAACATTTGTTCACCAAGAGTAAATATCTGATTCAAAGAAATTAAGTATTTCTTAATTTTGACGGAACGACCTCAGAACCTTACGTACCAGAATATGTTAACATGGCAAACCGTTATCGAACAATAAAATATAGGCCGATGAAACAGACAGTAAAACACTTTAGCACAGAACGGGAATTAACTTAATATGTCTTCTTACTTTGTTATAAACGATTTGCAAAACTTACCAAGCCGTGAACAATTATTTTCTACTGTTCCATTTCACAGGATTTAGGTTTTTAATTTTGCGTCGTCTTTGCCTTAAAATCTTCTTCGTTTAAATTAAGTAAAAAAAAAAAATGAAATGAACAACCCGTCACTTGCCAAAGTGTTTTGTTTAACAAGGATTAGCTGCGAAAGAAACATATGAAAAACTGTGACATCCTTTGACAGGGATCTTTTTCATAAAGTAAATTGTCTGAAATTATGATTGTTTTCTGTGAGCAAACGATCGTCTGATGAGACACTGCTGTTTTAAAAAAGCCTGTCCAGATGAATTTTGGACTCCCAGAGCAGACAGAAGGTTATTTAAACTAAAGTTTCTCGGACAAAATGCACGTAATAGTTTCGAGATAATATATTTATTTTTAACTTTAAGCCGGTTTTCTCCTCATCTGTACCTATTACTAATATCTTAAAGTTGTATTTGGGGTTTGGAGCAGTTCTAATATTGAATCTACATGATGTGACACCATTGTTTAAACTGTTTAAATGTCTGTCGAAAGTTTTATTCGAAAGTTGGACGAAGTTTCAGTTAAATGTTATTTCTATTCCGGTCTCTTGTTTTACTTCTTCGATCAGTAGCCTCCGAAGTATTAATTATATTTAATTAAATTTGAAAAGTATATTATTTTCAAAAGAAGCTAGTGCATAATTATCATTAAGAGGAATAAGGTAGTCATATCAAATGTTTCAATTTTTTTCGAACGAATCTTGTAGAATTCCAAACTATAAAGTATACGCCAGCCATTATCATTAAATAAATAAATAAATAAATAAATAAATAAATAAATAAATAAATAAATAAATAAATAAACAAACAAATAAATAAATAAATAAATAAATAAATAAATAAATAAATAAATAAATAAATAAATAAATAAATTGCTCCGGAAACAAAGAAGGCCTCATGATAAATAATTTTGTTGTCAACCTTTATAAATCTGTTATTCCAGATTAATTGATTTTCAATCTCATGTACAATAGTTGGTGTGCTTTGAGAAATCTCTGATCAGGATAAAAAATCCCATGCCCATAATTTTCCATACATTTGATCACTTCAGAATCGTAGTTACAATAAAAGAGTAAAGAATTTCCAATAGTATTAAGATGTTATTTCCAAATACTTTTCCAAAGACTATCACCTTCTAATACATATCTAACTACCCAAGCACCTTGCAAAACTCATATTTTCGATCTTAGGTCTATTAGCTTAATTCTTCCATCTTTAATACTATTTATCAATGTTTTAAAATCGAATTCTCCTTGTGAAATGCTCTCTAAGAAACAAGGAAAAAGGTAAATTTGTACTAAAAACAAACGTTTTCATGCTACAAGCACATATTCCGGTTTATCAAAGTTTGTTTGTTCGCTTTAGCTTTGCGAGTCCGCCATATAAAATTGAAAACTAGATTTTCGATTATTTTGATGGCGTGTTCTGGAAACTCTATAAAAGATGACAAATATACAAACTGACCTAGTCCGAAGGTGTTGACGATGCACGCTCGAACAAAAATAACCAGATCGCGTGATGACCAAATATCCCATTTCGACTTTAAATGTTGTATTTTTTCATCAAAGCCAACTTTAACATTTTCAGTTGGAAGTAGGAATATTACGCATCACTTGTTCTACAATATTTTGAAGCTAAACATGTTGATGTACCCACTACGTCACAGTGACGCCACAGGAAACAGTTTTTCCGTATGGGAGCTTTAACTTCACTCAAACGTAAAATGTTTGCACCTACAGGGATAAATTAATTTTTTACTCCTTTTGGATGATATAAATTATCATCCGTATCATAATCATTCGAAAATAAACGTAATGGCGTATTGACGACGTCATGGTATCCAAGTTTTTCTTGATGTTTGTTCCTCTTTCTGCAATTTGCTTGTTTGTTGAGTTATGGATGTAAAACTGTAATTTTGTCTATATATATTCTACGTCAAACCTTGAAAATTCTGTTCAACGTCAAAATTACGTCTTTTAACCTTGTTGCTCATAACTCTTCATCGTTCAAGTGACCCATTTGAAACGTGAAAAGAATAATCTCGAAATACTAACAATTCCACATAGATTTTAAAAATTTCAAAGTTCAACACTATAATTACAAAAAATTTAAAAATCTCCTTCGTCACCATGGCAACAAGAATGAAACGACTGTAACTACTTTATACATAACTAATTGGATCATGAAAAAATTGGCAAAATGCTTATCATGTCTCAATAAATCAGCCATATGAAAACTGTTAGGTGACACAATTAATTAGTTACGAAAATGGGCATTTTATTGATTTTACCTTCATTTTCCCATATTGCAACACGGTCTCAAATTTTCAAATTTTTAAATGTAAGTTTTGTTCGTTGTTAATCTTTAAAAAATTGTTCACGTTAATCACTACTTTAATTTAGTGACACTAAATAAAAATAAAGTGCTTTATGTACATCAGATATTACAATTTATACTCAAAAACTTTAAATCAGAAAGAAAGTACCATCCAAAAATATACTTGCCATGCCAACCAGATTCTCCAATGTCACACCAAAATTCAATCAGATTGTTTCCCATAAAATCTTGAAAAAGTTGCCTTAAACTGTTCAGAAGTTATTGCCTGAAAATTATGGGTTTGTGCCCCCCCCCCGCGTTCGAGATAGATTAAAACGCATTTAGTCTTAGGGATTACAAGTCTCACGTTATCTTTTGATTGATTGCTGTTATTCAGAGACAACTCAGCTCAGATCCATAGAAAAACCGTAATGTTACTTCTTCCTCTCAATTTCTAGAGTTAGCTGAAATATTGGAGGAAAATCCCCAGGTAGTCCAGGCTTGGCGGTGTGAAATTCGATGTGACAAGAAGAACCAATATAGCGGCAGTAGCAATAGTTATGAGGGCGCGAAATATCGGGAGCAAGCTGCACAATACAATAAATAAACCCCGCGAACTCTCTAGCTTCCGTAGGAACTTTCTATATTCAAGAGGTTCCCATCGAGGGGGATTATTTCACTTTTTCCTCTCTTTTCCTTTACAGTTGCGTCGTGCCATGTTTTTACCTCGGCTCGTACAAACCAAGAAACATAGAAGACGCGCCAAGCCTCCGTCGCGTCATTGAAATCACGCGGGAAGAAGAGAGAACGTCTATTGTGCTTGAAGAAAGGGGTTGGTGGTGGTGGTGGTGGTGGTGGG
>JAOEHT020610286.1:0-15590 GCA_025448195.2 Parazoanthus atlanticus | reverse complement strand
AATCATCACACAAACACATGTATGCACACTTAGGTACACCTGAAATGTCAGCCAAAACCTGTCAAAAGGAAATAAATCCAATTGTGGGTTAAAGTCAGTTAGGTTTTAGCCCAAGTTTAGCTGCAGTACTTTATCCACTTTTGGACTGATCTGATCCAGGTTTTACTGATCCGATTCTGGTCTTGCTGCAGATCAATCTGATCCAGGTGTTGTTGATCCGATCTGAGTTTTATTGGGTCTATTGACTTGTGGTACCAGAAGTTATGCATTTTAAGAGTTTCTGTTATTGGTCTGGTCAAACTGCAGAAGGCTGTGGGAATATGGTTGTTACGAAAACTAAGACCCACGAAAACTAAGACCTAAGACCAAAAACTAAGACCCCAAGTTTTGCTTTTTGCGGTGGGGTCTTAGTTTTTGTTTTTTACAAAAACTAAGACCAAAAACTAAGACCCCATATTTTTCCATTACTTTTGTGACTATTTGCATTGTAATGCGTGAGAATGATCAGCAAAGACGCCATTTATTTATCCATTCGTCACTGGTACTGTATTGGCACTTATGGAGTACACTAACACAGGGTCTTAGTTTTCGTTTTGTATGAAAACTAAGACCAAAAACTAAGACCCCATATTTTTCTGTTACTATAGCAACTATTGGCATTGCAATGCATGAGAATGGTCAGCAAAGACGCCATTTATTTATCCATTCATGACTGGTGCTGAATTGGCGCTTACAGAGTGGGTTATCGCCGAAAAGTTAAGAACGGATTTACGTACACAAAGATCTCCCATTACAGTACAGTACAAAAGTCTGCAGTCTCGATAGGATGAATGCACTTCTGCTCTCTTTCAATCTCGTGCAAATCAGAATGAGAAGACCAAGACAGCCTGTATCCTGCTGTTTCATGGGTTGAAACTTCTCAAAATACATGACAACTTGACACCAAAGCAAACAAAGTTTAGAAAACTGTGTGCGCCGCAAGTCTTAGGTTTTTGGTCTTAGTTTTCGTAAAAAATAAAAACTAAGACCCTGTGTTAGTGTACATGCTTTTTTTATAAGAACCAGTAACTTTTGGCTGAGGCTGGGCTGTTCTTAACTTTTTGGCGATTTCAGCCTCAAATTGTTCTTAAATTGTTCTTACATTGTTCTTATTTCCTGATATTTCCAAACAGTGGATTAGTTGCCCAGAACAATAAAAGGCGCTAAGAAATAAGTGTTTGTTATTGTTTCATCCAGCGGTATGCGAAAAAACTTGAAACTGTCCATACAGCATCCGCGAACGTCACGAGCGTGCTTATCACTCTTACAGCGCCCGATGACCCAGCTAATTCTAACAACTAAACAAGTCTTTGTATACATGTACATCTCAATCTGTGTACAAGGATTAAATAAATTTCTTAAATTTTTCTGATCAAAATTTCAGCCTGGTGATTGTTCTTAGCTTGTTCTTAATTTTTGGGCAAATCTCAGCCTGGGTGTTCTTATAAAGTTTGTTCTTACAAAAAAAAGCGTGTACTCCATAAGCGCCAATTCAGCACCAGCCACGAATAGCTAAAGAAATGACACCATTGCTAACCATGCTCATGTATTGCAATGTGAATAGTCACTATAGAAACGGAAAAAATGTGGGGTCTTAGTTTTTGGTCTTAGTTTTTGTAAAAAACGAAAACTAAGACCCTGCCGCAAAAAGCAAAAATGGGGGTCTTAGTTTTTGGTCTTAGTTTTTGATCTTAGGTCTTAGGTCTTCGTGGGTCTTAGTTTTCATAACAACCCATTTTACAATCCAAAAATAGTTTCAGTTGTCGTTCCAACTGTTGTCTTTAATATTTTGATTCTCAAACTAAGTTGTTTCTCATAGCGCTATGCAAAGGAGTGATCTTCAAAATTGTGATTTTTTATTTCTTAGATACATTTTGTATTTTATACATTCCTGTTTTTGTTTCTTCAAACTGTAAATGAGCGTTAAATATCAAGTGCATGTGTATTGAAACGTAAACTTTGACTTGTTTATGAATTTATAATTATTTGCAAACGTCTTGAATGACCTTGAATGCCTCTTATATTAAACTGGTTCAAATGGCTTGTTTTTTAATTGCAGTAGGTGGTTATAATTTTTTCTACTATCTCAGACAATATCCCGATCGAAGACGTTGAAGACTTAAAAATTTCTCGTCTGAAACTCTTACTCTTTCAAACTCATTTGAAATTCAAATATTCAACAAAGGCCACTTCAACTTCAATTGTGGTTTGCAAATACAGACATTCATAACTATTTTCCGCTTTGACATATCAAAACAACAGACAACTGAATGGAGTGTGACAGTGTACTGTTGCCGATGGTGTGCAGACAGTTCTTTATTAATACCATACCGACTATACTGTAAACCTTGTACACTTCTCTACCCTCCCTCCGTTCTGTCATTCCAAAATCACATTTTAAAATGCACATCGATCCATAGTGCTTACAACATAACGCACATCTGTAGTGCTTAAATAGCATTATGCACATCCGTAGTGCTTACAAAATAATGCACATCCGTAGTGCTTACAAAATACAGCACATCCATAGTGCTCATGAAAATAATGCATATCATAGTGCTTGGAATATAACGAGGAATAATCAGTGCTCCAAAACAAGCCTTACTGAATATTTGTAATTTGTACAAAAGTAAACTACACATGGCTATGCAAATGTGCTCCGCCCGGTACGAAAACCCAGAGATAAAACCCTTCTCTTTCTTGGGAAAAAAAACTCTGGGAACGTACTCTCCGAGGCCAGTAGCACTGGCTTCGGAGATTAAAGCCTTCCGAGATTAAAATCGACATCTGAAGTCCTAAATAATTAAATATCAAAGTGAAGTTTGGCCTTCTCGGTCACGGCTGCACCACACGGCGAGATGAATAATCTCTTCTAACAACTTCTTATATACCCACCCATCATGCTGGTATCTCAATAATTTGATCCATGACAGCAAAACGACCTATCACCTAACACAATGCTTCAAGCCGTTATGAATAAGCTTTCCGACTCTCATTCTTTCGTCGGAAAGCTTCAATATCCCTTACTTATTATAAGGCAAGCAATACTCAAGGGTATATCCGAGAGTTCTGGTTAGCTGAGTGCTGGCGTGCGGACCATTACCGTGGAAATAAACCGCACAGTAGAACAACATATCATGTATTTCAACATTGATTTTAAAAATCCTTTTGTAAGAAGTATTGAAACACGTTTAGCAGGGAAAAATAATCCAAATCAGTATTGTAACTCTCCAACCATTGTAAGGTATGCACTGGAACACTTTACTATAAGGAGTGTGTGTTTAGTACCTTGAAGATTTTCTCGGTAGCCTCGCAACCTGCAGCCAAGCGATATGACTAAGGCGGTGTTTACATGATACTGGATCGAGTTTCATTCCGGTACGACTTCATCCCGGTTCCATACTGAGTCTCTATATTCGCTTATATGATACCTTCTTAAATCTCATTCCGCCGCGAGTCATTCCGGAATGAGTTCATCCCGGTAGTCGCACCGGATCGAAAAGTTCGTTTCGGAATGAAATCTGGCCGCACGTTCCACAAGTATCATGCAAGGAGGTACGAGCTCATTAGGCAAGTGGATTGGTTGGGCTGATCAGCTGACTTCTGATCCGCCGATGTTCGTACCGGAATGAAATTCATTCCGAGTTCTGACACTTTGTTTTCCAGCTGTGGGATGTACGTGCACGTACGTTTCTATGTTATAATGACGTCATTGCTGTGAGTAACATTATCGGCCGTTCGACCTGCTGTTGATGACGCAGTAGCTGATCAGGTTTCTTTAAAAACCGCGCTTGTGCTGTTGACTTCACATGTTTTCATATTACATAAAGATTGACAACATTCTCAATTTTCTTGAGGTAAGTTTTTTCCGCCTGGCTGTAGTAGTCAAGGATCAGGGTGAAACTTTAAAAATCTACTTGCTCTAAACAAAATATTTGAAGAGAAGGCGAAAGAGATAACTGAAAGCTAAAGATTGTGTTTAGAGTTTTAGCCGTTCGTAGTTTTAAAAGTAAATTACCGGGCTTTTTTTGCCTTTTCGTTTGGGAGCCAAGTCATTAGTTTCGACTTTATAGTGTTGCACTCGTCTGATACATAATGGGTCTAATGTTTTTCTCCTCAACAACAAACAGTTTCATTGCAATATTTCAAAATTCGTGACATACTCGTACTTCAGTCTTATAATAAGTCATAGACAGTTCCACGAAACAAATCTAGTTTACTGAAACGTATTTCAGTGGTCGAATTAAATCCACAAGAAATGGAAAGCGATTGGATTTACACACTAATAAAACCTCATATTAGGTTACCGCATTTCAAGTCAAAATTAAATTAAATTCCTTTTGTCACATTTGAAATTTTTTTTAATTTGAATGTCATCGCAGACCAAAACATAAAAGGGAGGATTATTATGGAGTAACTAATAATTTTGGACAGTTGCTGGATTTGATAAACAGAAAACTAGATTACGGTTTTAGATCTGATAAATGAAGGCAATTATCAGATTATTAAGAGCTGTTTCATGTGCCGAAGCTTTCTTGGCGTTTCCTTGTAAACTGCGGCTCATGCACCCAACCAATATTCGACATAAATATTGTACTTAAAATGATAATGCAAATCTAAAAACCCATTTGTATTTTAAGGTGAGCGGTTTCTTTGCAAATATAACTGTCGGTGATGATCACTTAATGTGTCGCTCAAAGTAGTTGTTTTAAAATGCCGCCTAATCTAATTTTTCTTCATTTCATATTCGGTTTTTAATCAGGGTTTTGTAAAGTTTTATCACTTTTTGACATTAAGTAATGGCAGCTGAAAAAAAGACAAACAAAGATTCTACGATTTTCCTATACCTTCGCTATGAATTAGAAAATGAGAATCGTTAAGTTCTACTCGGTAACTGGAAATGAATTATAGAAACTTGTTTCATTTTCAATTTTACGCATTTGGCTATTTTCAATTTATCATTGACGATTAATATCAATACAATATCTAAAAACTGAATAATTGTAATGTATCTAAATAATGATTGATTAAATATTCTACTAAAACCAAGTCAACCGTGTCCAACTGTGTCTCCAACACTATCATTCTGTTTTGCCCCTCTTATTAAGAATGCCTGTCGAAACAGGAAAACTCGTGTAATTAGAACAATTTCCTTACTTTCATTTCCAACAATTTCTAACTGCGTCACTCCTTTGACGGGCAGGTTGCGGACCTACATGAGACTCGGTGGCGGACCTACAAGACACTGGATATCATTTCCTGTTTGCACTCTGCTTCACTAAAGGTGTGTGTGCTAACGCGCACTTGACATTATCCCCATTCAAAGCTTTTATGCAAGCTCAACTAGGACCAGAACTTTACATCTGCATTCGCAGTTTCATCATTCCTGCTGTTCACTTAGCAAATTCCGACATCTTTCATAATATTTCTTCAACTTTAATCATTTTGACTTGTTATCGAAATAATTTGAAAAATCGATCGATTACAAGTTTACGGATTTCCGGTGGCGTCAGCATTTCTTGAGAGGACATTTAACATTCTCATTATTTTCAACCATTTTTTTTTTCTTATTTGAAACGTGCAGGGTAAGGTTTTGGCTTGTTTGGTCTTTCGGCTTTGTTGGATTTTGAGAGCCTTTTAGGGTAAAAGTCACGCTGCTGCTGTATTTTGGAACGGATATAACACGGTTGGGGATATAATTCTGAATTAAAACTCTACTGAGTTTTCAATGTTTTAGTGACGTTGACTTACAGTGAGTGTTCTTTAATCAAAGGACCCTTTGGGTTAACTCGTGAATGCAATATGAGGAAACTTGTTGGTGTTTGTTGTTATGGACTGGTTATAAAGTATCTGCTAGAGGGAGCTAGAGGCAATATGGATGTGTCATGAGCTAATTGAATTGGTTGGGTCACCAAACATTTTTAGTGATGATGAATGGGTTATGAAACTTACATACAACTTTAGCTTTACTCCAAATATACGGCTTATTTGATATGATTATATATATATTGTACTAGTTTTTTTACGTTAGATCTATTATTTTTTAGCTTCCCAGCAGGAACTGTGCTTCCGTAGTTTGGTAGAGAGCTATCTTACAGTTTGTGCAGCTTTGTGCAACTTTACCAGTGGTTGTATTTTATTTTTGGTTCTGTTGAAATGAGTCCCATCTTCCACCCTTCCAACGGTTACCTCGGTTACTGGGATTAACTAAAACTCTGTATTTTTCATCAAGGAGAGCCATGAAACATTTTATGAGATATTTGATGTACTGCAAAATAGTTGGGAAGCTTTAAGATGGGTTATGAAATATTTTTGATAATTATCATTTTTTCCTCCAGCCTCATCTAGCAGATACTTTGTGACCGGTTCCTTATATGGTATATCTCAGGAGGCATCAAGGTTAAGAGTCTGATACTAGTTTATGCTAGTTGATAGTATAGAGCTGTAGGGTTCGGTTGGACTATAGTAAGGTATTTTGACAAAAAAAATCCTGATCGATCTGGTTCTCTGCAGCATTGTCTTGAAGGGTGAGGTTGTAAAGTTAGGGGGGATGTTTCATTGTTTTGATTGGTTGTCAGTTTATCTGGAAATTTTTGTAGTGACTTCTTACATTTTAACATAAGTTTGAGTCGTTTGGCTGATTGAGGATGTAAAGAAGAATGCAACAAAGAGTATTTTCAAGACAGTATGTAGTTTATTTCTATATATTTATTTCTTGCTTGGCAATTGTTAATGATAATTTATAAAGTTCATCAGTTCTCTGATCCTTGTTAAAGTGGTAGTCCAGTTGAGAGTTCTTTTCAAGAGTAGGATTTGTGTTTCATGATATTCAAAGCTTGCATGGCTAATTGCTAACTGGTATTACAGTTATTAAAGTTCCTTCCATTGGGTTTAATGACTTGGTATGCTGATCGGTTGCATGTTTGATACTTGTATGTTGCAACTGTTAGTGGTTCCAATCTGTAACATATCATGAGTAAAGCAGTCTTGATTGACAATCGATTATACAGCAAGCAAAGCTGCTAGAATCTCATGGTGTAATTGGTGTGTTAGTACTGTGAATTTTGTTTGAAATGCTTGCTAGAATCGACTAGAATCACAAAGATACACACGTGTCCAAGAATCGGAGAAAAAATCGCCAACTAAATGTGAAAGTCCATAAATCCATTCACAATGCAAAATAAACCAGAATTGCTTTTTATCTTTTATTTCATTCATTATTATTTGTAATAAATTTCTTATTTTATTAATTATTTCTAAATTTGATAAATTTGACAGCCATTCGATTCCTATTGGCTTACTTTTTGAAAGGTTGCTAGCTTTCCCTCTCGAGAACAATTTAGTACAAACCCTGGACACAAACTGTTCAAACAAGAGGTGAGGCCTGAAGTTCAAAATGGATCATGTGGCTGCTGCTTTGGATGTTTCCAGACTGGAATGTAATAAAACATTCAGACTTCCCTCTGGACATCAACTCTTGAATATCATAATGCCTATTATTAGTTAGCCATTAACGAATAACGGTCCAGTGCATGGGAATAAAGGCTTCGAGTAGAGGCTTGCTTCTCAAAATACAGCAAATGTAAGAAATGGGAACCAAGCCTCAACTTGAAGTCTTTGTTCACCGGCACTGGAGCGTTATTTGAAAAAGGCCTATTAGCCCCTTTCCCCTGTAATAAGGCCCCTCCCTCCAGTATTAAAGCCCTTTTGCGGAAGCATGAAATGTTTAATAAGTCCCCTCTATTACCCCCTCTGCGTCGTCTCTATGTTATGCAGCAACAATGTTTAGACCGGGGGGGGGGTGCAGGCAGGGGGCAGGCATTTAACAATTTTCCTTGGTCCCTGAGAGGGGCATTCGTCAATAGTATCAATCCCGGGATACGGGCGATTTGAAAACTACAAAATATCTGTAGCTGTTTCCGGGAGTTTTCACATGATCTCATGCTCACGCTCACAGAAAAATCTCAAACAGGAAAAAATTATTTTTCGAAGTAGTTTTCTTGCAAAAATGTTTCTCTGGCCAAAATATCACCTTGTTTCGAGTATATTTCGTGTTCCCGGGGGTGGGATGTTTAATTCTATTTGACAATTTTTCTTTGCCCCACCCAGGGGGGCAAAATCTGTATTAGCTGTCATGTATTTAGTACAGTGCTGATGTCCATGACTTCAATACCAACCTAACCAACCACTTGGCATATAATAATATTTTATTATACAATACCATTTATCCTTTTTGTTTTACCCTTGTCCCTTGTAGGATGTTTAGCTTTTGCTAGATTTTTTGCCTGTACAATTTTTTGATGAATTTTGGTAAGTTATTTTGAGCTCCCCCCCTCCTTGCTTACCCTTCTGATCCCAATTGAACATAATTCAGCATCATAAACAAAATCTGCTTTCTCGTTATCTGGGATCATCAAAAGTTTTGAGCAGACTGAGACCCAGAGCACTGATCGAACCTTGCAACCTAGTAGTCTATAGTGTTCACTTTAGTTGGCGTTTCTCTGTGTGTTTTGTTTTTTGAGAAGGCAACTGGAGAATCCAATTCCATTCAGTGGCTGTCACACTTCTCACCAGCTATTGGGGGGGCTCATTCATTATTCTAGTAGAACTTAATATATAAGAAAGTGCATGGACTTGGTCTGAAAAGTTGGGGGGGCTGGCACCCCCTGCTCATCAGTTGATGATCGATTTGATTCGTGAGAAAGCTTATATTGAATTTTTTTTGAGTCGATAATTAATTAATAGTTTACTGAAATCGAGTGACGGATGGACCCCACTATCTCCAATACTCGTTCATTGCGCAAGCACATTCACGAGTAAAAATCAGCACTTTAATGGCTTATGGTTAGTGAATTGCATCTTTGGATTTTTAAAATGGCTGCCTCTATTAGTAAATATTTTGTTTTCCTTTTTCTTGCTTTGCTTATATCTCCTAGTTGGTAATTGTTAAAAATGTCTCCAACAGCTAAAAACACAAGTTAGTCTTAAAATAAGCTACTCAAAATGTAAGATAATACACTGTTGAAGAGTACTTAAAACAACGATCATGTTATGATGTCATTATCACATCATGTACGCCTGAGGATAAACTTTTGGAAGGTTATATCTCAATTATCATAAAAACTATAAACGAAACAGAGAATAAGTAAAAATAAGCTAAAAAAAGTATTCGATGACTTCATTATAATTAATGTCATCACCAATTAAGAAGTAATTAATGCACAATTATGTAGATCATGGGCTTGTTAGTATTACTGCCAAGTTTCAAGTGAATACACATAATAATAATGAAGTTACGGTAGGGGGGCCAAATTTCCCCCCTCCCCCAGTCTGGATAGGGTTAATACAAGGCACCCATTCTAGTAGATACCTCAAATGGATAGCTGTTGCAGATCCGAAGTTCCAAAATCTCGACCCTGTTGGATGGGATTAAGCCTCTAGGATGAAAAATTGTTATTACAACAAGAGGCTACGCCGTAGCCTGACTCGGGCCCTGCCGTATACTTGGTAAATTTGAAATAGATACTTCGATAGATCTCACTTGTTTACTGCAGTTGGGAAGGAAATATGAACCAGCCTTACATAAAGTAGAACAGGAATCCAATGTTAATGCTTGTGCAAGAAAAAGGCCAGCAATTATTTACTAGATTGTTTATCATTTATATCATGATTCTATGCTATAACGCTTGTGATTTCTGCTAATATGATATTGTTCCGTTTTGATGTGAAAAGAGAGGAAAAAAATTTCAGCGAGAAAAGAAAAGTTCGAGACGCATCCACCAGGATTCGAACCCGTGCCATGTTGATATCCAAGTTCGATCTGGTTGCCAGTCCGATGCGCTAACCACTGCACCACCATGCAAGCTAACGCATGCACAGGACAATCGCTACATGAAAATAAAAATAACAAAAATAAAAAACCGGAGCCGAAACCTCAACTCGGCGCCTTCCGGCCCGAGTAATAATTTTTTTTGTAATATTTTATTTATTTGACAAAATCTCATGACTTAAAACATGACACAAAAATGGAAAACAGCAGCATTACAAAATTTGTCAAAAACATACTGTGATATATTTATTTTTATTTATTTATTAAGCTTCGCCAAGATTACACAAAAAAGGAGAAAACAAAACAAAAAAAACTATTAAAATTTAATTAAAATTACTTGCTGTAATTGGAAGTGAAAATCCGAGACAGAGATAACGGTGTCCATATCACAATAATGCAAGTAGCACTGTTTGACCATTCTTGAAAACAACATTAATATTTTTTACAGCTAATTCCCAAATTGTTGTCACATCCACAGACCAAAAGGAATTGTGGGATATCAAAAAACGCACCGAAAATACACAATAATTATTCTCAATTCCAACTTGGGCAAATCAAATAATATCAATATTAATTACTTTGCAGTTCTTCAGTGGAATACTTTTACAGTATTAAACTCTGAGTAATAAATAAAATGTTATTTCTGACAATAGTTAACTACATGTGCAAATTAAAGCACTGTGCAATGCACTAATGTCGAACAAATAAGAAACCTTGATTCAAACTATATTACACAAACAACAACTTTTAATAGCTTTTTTAGACGCAAATAGAGCTGTCACAACCTCGTTCCCAGGCTCTTCCCTCTCCCAAGAGAAAGACCCAGGTTGGGTCTAGTCAAGTGGCACACAGATTCTGGGTGGTAACAAATAAAATAAACATGCATGTGCGTTTGTTTTGATAAAAACAAAATATTTTCCTCTCTACACTAGTCTAAATAAGAACAAAAATCAATCTTTAGCACATTTTCCATGTTTACTTTATTTGTTAGCACCCAGAATGTGGCTGCCACGTGACCAGACCAACCAGGGTCTTTCTCTCGGGAGAGGAAAGAGCCTGGGAATGAGGTTCGAGCTGTCAAAGTACACCATTTTCTTATAAGAACATCTATTTTTTGGCTGAGGCTGAATGTTCTTACTTTTTTCAAAAGTTCTTAAAAGTGTTCTTGATACTTTTTGGAATCGAGTGTATAAATACATTCAAAGGCTAAAAATGCTAAACCACAGTTGGGCATTATACCTTTCAAATGCTGTTCCCAACATCAAACTCGGTTCATAGACATGCCTAAATGCATTACTATCGCCTGTTTACCGAAAATCAAAAATTATGTGAAATTGCACTGCTCTCTCATGACATTTTATTTATGGTTCTCTGTTTCATTTTCAAAATCTATAGAAATAAATGTTCCTATCTTAGTCTCAGCCTGAGATGTATTGTTAAACATGTTCTTAAATTTTGGTATCTTTGAAGCTAGACTCATAACAATAGTTTAATAGTGTTAGGAAAAAAGACCAGTAATCATTTAAGTTCTGGCAGTGACTTGAGAAGATTCTTTGGAATCGTCACTGGACAACAAGTGCAGTACCTTAAAAATTCTTCACAAGAAAATGATCCTTTCTCTGCCCACTGTCCAGTTGAGGGATCATAGCACTCTATCATTCTCTTGTGCTCCTGTGGTGCAGCAGCTGAAGGCCTATTTCCTCCAATGACATAAATAACCCCTTGAACAACAGCAGAGCCAGCCATAATTCTTGGCACTTGCATGTTTGGAATACTTTGCCAAAGGTCATCCCCAATATCATACATTTCTGCACTGCATCTTTTTGAACCACCAAATACAAAAATTTTGTTCTTTACAGTTGATCCACATAAACCATGTCTCTTCTCTGTCATTGAAGAAACCAACACCCACATGTTACTCCTGGGGTCAAATCTTTGAACTGTGTCTGTGGCTGCACCAGCTTCACTTTCTCCACCAATGGCATAGATGCGTTGATCAGTAGCTACTGTACACAAAGCTGCTCGGCTGTGTATCATTGGTGCACATTCCTGCCAAGTGTTAGTTCTTGGATTAAGTGCAAACACCTTTCTTGAACAAAATTGCATCTGTCCAGATAGAGTACTACCACCACACACATACAAAAGACCATTGAATGAGGCGGCACCTGCAAGTAACAATCCACTTAAAGGTAAGGGTGCAGTAGTTGCCCATGAATTAACAACTGGGTCAAATCGTTCAACCAAATTATCAGGCTTGCCATCAGATATACCACCTAGACTGTATACAAAGCCTTGACACGAACTAATGGCATGACATGTTCTCTTTGATGTCATGTTTTCCAGACTGTACCACTTTCCTTCATCAGGCACAAAACAGCAGTTAATATCACTGCGACCACCACTTAACCGTTTAATTCCACCACATGCCAACACACAGTGCACATGAGTTCGTGGTTTCTCACACAAACTACCATCTTGCTGGTTTGCTAAAACTTCCATTTTCTTTAGAACAAGTTGCATACAGTCCTGATTTTCCTTGATGAAGTCACTCTTACGTACTTTGGTGTGCAAATAACTTAATTTCACCAGAGTCAGTCGCACATGACGAAGTAAACGTAGCAAACATTCCTTCCTGCTATCTGGGCTGTGTTCAATCCAATCGATAACTACTTCAAACATTTCTTCTTCTGCTCTGATTTCAACATCATCACTGGAAACCCACTCGATCACTTCATCAACACTCAGATTCATGAACTCTTCACACTTCGCAACGAGCACAAAACGTTTGTTTATAAAACTTAACGCCCCATCTCTCAGAGTTTTATTCCTGGTCGCCACAGCAAGCTGGTATACACTGAATGACTGATACAAGTCGAAACAGATAGATTTCTGAGAAGGAAGTCGCCAGCCATCTTGTTCAAGCGCGGGACCACAAGGTAGTCTGAAGCAGACAAGAGATCTTTGGCGCTCGATTCTTTCGTAATCTCCACAGCTCCAGTGTAAAGGTAAGACAAGAGATCCTCCATAACAGAGCTGGCCAGTGCTTCGATGGTGACTTTACTCTCTGTTCACTTGTGAACATGTTATGAAAGTAGCGGCTGCTCGCTGCCAGCACATTACGATGAACTCTGAATTCTCTCCCCTCTACAACCAAAGTCACATCACACAGAGAACCCTCACGGCGGAGGTTATTGAGATTTTGAAGAGTTTCCTTACAGTACAACTCGTCAAAATCTTTTTGAAGTGTAGCTGGAAAGCTTTTTTCTTCAGCACCTTCCGCCATTTTGCCGTGTCAATTTTGTGGAGCCTGGTTACGAGACTGTGTAACACCGCTGACAACTTGCTGCTGACATACCTTATACCTGCTGCACTGGTACACGTACACAGGGAGCTCCTGATCCAACATCTCACACGTGTCAAATAAATTGCTAAAAAGTTCTATATTTTACGAGCGGTTTCTTCCAGTGTGGTTTTGTAGGTCTGGGTACGAGAATAGTTCGGAGATCGTCGACTGAGTCCGAACGGATTGCGAACGTATTACGATTCAATAGTTCCCGACGATCTCCGAACTATTCTCGTACCCAGACTCACAATTTTATACTTTGCCAATTCTATATATACTTTGCCAATTCTATATATACTTATAATCTTCCAATGAAAATGAGTAATTTCACCACCGACTTCTGATCACCTGCCAGAAAAATTATCTGCAAGGCATTTGACCTTCACAGTAGCTTGCTGCACGCTCTTCATCGAAAACCTCGCTTCAGATGCAATCCAAGAAAAATATATATTCGAAGTTCTGTACCAAAGTCGCCATAAAAAGGTAAAGTATGAAAGTGAAGGAACATTAATATAACAAGTTAATCCAGCATCAGTATACTTCCCATAGTGTTCAAAGACTGGATATCGCTCCCGATATCGCTATCCGGCGGATCAATATAAGTGTTTTCAACAGTAGTGGTCATGTCATTCACTGGCCGTGCGGACAAGTCAGGACAAGTTATCAGTAAAACCGAGGTATCTACATCGGACTCTTTTTGATTAACGAATGTCAACAAAGGCCAGAAAAAAAACTCTGTTATTAGGGAACACAATTTGTGACTATCAATTTTTTGACCTCAATTGATGTTGTAAAACAACAGATGTAGCGTGAAACGTTTTAACCCACATTATAATTGATAGCAAGTGTCGCTTGACTGCAATTCAATTGACCCTGCTTGGCCAGCAAGTTGTCTCAGCTTCTAAAGATTATTCAAAGGAATCACCAGAAATAGTGAGATAAATAGGAATGGAGACAGCATAGGGTCTGTACTCATAATACTTGTAAACAGATGCGAGAATTCAATACTAGAACCAATGAAGCAATTAGCAATAGTATAATATTTTTTTAAATTATTGATGACTACCAGCACAAATATTTGACTTATTAATATCAGGCACACTACTTATCAACATTTTGCACGCCATCGTTTTCAGCTGTACTGATAAAACACGGATGAACCAGAAGGAAAAAAAAGGATATTTGTTGACACAATAGCTTTGCTCGCGGCTCAATTGCTGACAACATGCAGCAAAATAGTAGCTTTAACAGTAACGGAAACAATATTATTAATTAATTAATTAATTAATTAATTAATTAATTAATTCAAGCAGTTCATTTGACTTTCATTAGTTTCAAAAGTGAGCATGAAAATGTTCCCAAATCCTCGTCCTTTTTATTTTACAGCTATCAGACGAAATAAGAATGCGACGGCATTTAGAATGAACAAAGGTAGGTTTTCTAAAGACGCGCGAGAGCTTTTTTTTATATATTAAGAACTAGACATTTGTGGCTGAGGCTCAGTGTTCCTTTAAAATATTTTGGCAAATTCAGCCTCTTGATCTTAAAGTGTTCTCATTTTTATACATAAAGTTTAATAATTATTCTAGTTTTAAGATCGGGTTTCTATAGATCTGTGACACAGCTCGAACCTGAGATTGTTCCTTGACTTGTTCTTAAATTTGGGAAAATCTGAGCCTCGATGTTCTTTCAGTTTAAAATTTGCTTTTGTTATTTATATTTTCAAAATGAATGTTATGCTTATAGTGCAAATGATGGTCATGAAAATACTACTAATAATACACGAGGTCTCGCTTGGCCAAACCGCCTTAAGCTGGCGACGCTGAGTCGGTCAGCACTTGAAAACCCTGTAACATCGACACAGATATGCGACACAGTAATGTTATTGCTTTATAATACGTGTTTTCTACGAATGATGATAGCCTAATTGAACTTTCAAACTGATTAAGACAAGACAGCTCAAGTGTCGGTTTCTTTGATTCTTTCCACTTTCAAGATTTGCCAAAATATTCTTGATACCATGTATGCATGTTTTCTTGTATATCCAACTTTTCTTTATTTACCCATTTCCTATTAAGACTTTCACCTTTTTAAAAACGCCAATCTTAACATGACGTGAAAAGATCATCGATGCAGTGGTTTTGAATTCAGCTGCAATGGTTACACCATTTCTCTCAAATTACACGCTTTTTTATAAGAACAACTTTATAAGGACAACGAGGCTCAGATTGGCCAAAATTTAAGAACAATTTAAGAACGAGCTGAGGCTCGGGCTCGATAGCTAATTTTTTTTTTTTCTGGCGCAGAAATGGGGAATAAACAAGCTGTAATGTCGCTGATACAGCGGATTCTGAGAGAATCAGCAGACTTAACATAATT
>JAOEHT020610177.1:0-15595 GCA_025448195.2 Parazoanthus atlanticus | reverse complement strand
GCACCCCCCCCCCCCACCTGTCTAAAAAGTTCCGCTCAGAAATGATATAATGTATATAATTTTTTAAGGACTGCTGACACAAGGTCTGCTCAAATTTGAGGTGCACCCCCCTGGCAAAAAATGCTGGCTACGTGCCTGACTGTACCAAGTGAAAGCAGGCCTTGAAGAGAGAGCTGTCCAACAATCTATCTTTGGCATGAGATCTAACAAAATAATATGCCACGTTTGAGCCAGCATGGCCCTCTCTGGACCACATTACCCCCCCCCCCCCATCCCCCTCCACATTCATTTTGATTGAGGACTTCAAATGCATGCACCAAGTTCGAGCTGGCACTGGTCAAGAGTTGTATGGTTTGTCATGAGATCGAACACACTAACTGATTTTCCACCCACAATAAAAAATCAAGGCTAGCTTGCAGAATACCCCCCACTCGAGTTAATTTATTACTGTGCATTCCGCGTTCTTTAGAAATATGTGCGCAGTAGATTCCAAAACAATAGCGGGGGGGGGGGAAGGGTATTCTGCAATTGCTCCATATTATTTGTTAAAAAAATCGACTCAATCAAAGCAATTGATATGCAATCAATGAAAGTCGATAAACACTCGATCAAAACTCTGTGACTTCATTTCTTTAATTAAACATCAACTTCCAATCTACTGCATGATTGCCACCAATTGCTATCGACTGTAATCGATTTCTATCAACCATCGATTGTAATACGCTTTGGTCACCTTGCGTTCGAACACCTCGAGTCGTGCAAGTGTTGGCTCGTGATCCCATCCTTCTGTGGTAGCAACGGATATCCACTCGTCCACAATAGCAGTTGCATTCAATCTGTGCAACGTGCATATCTCTTTCACTGTAAAAAGACGAAATGCAAGTTCAGTCGAGCTAGTTTCTGGTCTTGTGACCATGAGATGAGGGAAAATAAACACGACGAAATCAACTTGTTTTTCCAACTCACATTTGTCGAAGATTGCTGGATTTTCAATCGTTATTGTAAGTTCTTGGAATTCACCGTCAAGGTCTTCATCAGACACCATTTTACCCCAAGAAATCAAACTGAAGAAAAGTGTGGACAACTCTCTTCCTGTAATAAACTTCCCGCCAAAAATAGACAGCAGAGACTCGTCCGAGTCCCCGCAGGTTTGGGTCATTATTCGATGTGCTGTGTGAGCCCAATTTCTTCGCGGAACATCGACTTGCACAACCTGAAGCGGAACGTGTGTGTTGTTCTTTCGGGTATATGTTTCGGCAGAGTTTTGTTCATTGAGGAGCTGTTGGGCAATGGCAGACGACGAACAGGAGTATTACGGATATTACTATGGCGAAGATGAAGATAAGGGACTGTTGGACCCTGCTTGGGAAAGACAGCAGAAGAAAGTGAGTATTTATCGTATATGGTTGTGCTAGTGCTTAGGGATTCTTCAATTCGATGTCTTGATGATGCGGAACCGACAACTGTTCATCTCTTGTAATTTCCAATATTCAGCTCATAAGATTAATAATAAGTTAAAATTGATTACTTTTGTTTTTTCAGACCTTTACTGCATGGTGTAATTCACATTTGAGAAAAGTGGGTGCTAATATTGACGAGATTAATAAAGATTTCTCCGATGGCTTGAAGCTGATGTTGCTTCTCGAAGTGATATCGGGAGAACGCCTACCCAAACCCGAGCGCGGGAGGCTTCGCTTTCACAAAATCTCAAATGTGAACAAAGCTTTGGATTTTGTTCAGGGCAAGGGAGTGAAATTAGTTTCTATTGGCGCAGAAGGTATGTGATTACTTAAAGATCTAATCAGTGGCTTTGTTTATATACTGGGGTTGCTTTGCTGGAAGTGGGCAACTGACGGAACTGCTCACAACTACAAACTACTTCCATGTCGGTTTTATTTTCGATTTACTCGTCTACAATGCCTTTTTGCACTAAAATTTATGCCTTCTGTATCAGAAATTGTGGATGGCAACATGAAAATGACGCTAGGGATGATATGGACAATAATTCTTCGATTTGCTATCCAAGATATTGCGGTGGAAGGTAAGGAAAACAAACTGATAATTGCTCTATCGAATGAGCGTGATGCATGATGTGGCTCGGTTACAAACGCTTCAGTTTCATGGATCGCTTTCGTTGTATTTAGAAATGTCATCGAAGGATGGGTTGCTGTTGTGGTGTCAGAGGAAAACGGCTCCTTACAAGAATGTGAAAGTAACCAACTTTCACACGAGGTAAAGTTGTCTTTTTCTTTAATATTTCCTTAAATTAAACCACACAGTTTGTACAACGCTGTATGTAGGTCGTTTTGGAACACGTTGCGTGATCGAGCAAGGAATAAACCCGCATTTAAAAATAATATTTCTGTTTTATAGTTTCAAAGATGGCTTGGCATTCTGTGCCCTAATCCACAGACATCGCCCGGATTTGATCGACTATGAAAGCCTGCAAAAGGTATGGAAATAAAATTTTGCTATATGGCTTGTAATTTGATCACAAACCACCAATTACAAAGGAACTGTTGCTCACTGGGTCGGGAAACAGAGGGCGTGTCTTGGGTTGTGCGTGTCGTGACGATGATATTCATTCTCTGAATGTTTCGAGTATAGTAGACTAAAATAATTTCCACATGGTGTACCACCACAATCTTGTGTGAATCTATTTCTTATTGAGCTAATTGAAAGATAAGAACTAACTTCCTGTGGTGTTTGCAGCTAAATCTTTGCGGAAAGTTTGCATGTTCTCTCGATTGGTGTGTGGAAATGTGTACAACGTTAACGCAATATTTCGATATCAGGAGCAATGCAACATAATTGCCATCTTAAATATTTTGACCCCCTCGGGAGATTTGCTGACTGATAAAATTATAATGACAAACGTTCCCTATTTGGGTATTAAAATCGTTGATACACAGTCGTTGTGACGAAACATTACAAATCTATACCTTAACAAAGAATCTGAAAATGTTGTTTACGCGAGAACAGGACAATTTTTAGTCCTGTGTCAATGTTCTAAATATGCTCAAACCAGCCGTGCTCGGATACCAAACATTTGCATTAGGAATTGAAGGGAGGGATCAAAAGTGTATTACCAGACAGAATCGTGTTTAAATTCCTTGTGTTTTGTACAGAATCGAGCCAATGAAGATGCACCTGAAATATGATCTTATCTGATGTTGACATACTTCAAAATTAACTATGCGAGACAACAAGTCAACAGTTAACAAGACGTCAGTTATATTTTTAGTAGGTTAAAATGGCGCTGTGTATGTGAATATCTTTGGTTTTTGGTTTAATAGTGCCCAAACTATTGCTTCAGTACGTGTAGGAAATTATGCTTACATAAATGTGGTATTTATAGTCATGAATGATTTTGTTAGAATTTATTCCTGGATACTGATGCTCATGCTATTACCACTTTTTGTTATGATTATATACATTTTGATTTAGCTGACAGTCAAATGTTAAAGCAAAATTTACAAATTATTTAATGCATGTTGATGATTCTCTATCGCAATGAATGGAAGAGCATCATTTAAGGTCGTTAATAAAAATCATAGTAATTTTATTTATATGTTTTTGTGACATGAAATATAGTGATGTCACACAATCCTTGTATTGACCTCTTGCACATGAATGGTTCTTACTTCCAAATAAGGTTATGTTTAAAGAAGCACTTAATTAACATAACCTGAAATAGCTTGTTTTAAAATTGTTTAAAATGTAAATGCTAACAACTTGATGGAAGTCGCTTGACCATAACATAGTTAGGTAATTAAAGTTTGTAAAATCACAATCCCAGGAATTATGAACTTTGTGCATAAAGGATAATTTGATTAATTTCCTGTAAAATCTTGAGAATCAGCTGTTAATTGGCAAACTATTTTCTGTGCCACATTTAATATTCTTGGCTTTCCTTTTGTACTGTTTTCTTCATTCTTATCTATTCAAGTGTAGTTGTATTTTATTATGTCACCAAGCCACAATTATCAGCAAAATGAGACAAAACTATGCAAAAACCCCTAAGGAAGAATTTGAGAAATGGTATTGTTAAACTTTAACTATTTTGAAGTGGAAATAATTACTGCCTTGTTTATGTTTGAATAAAATGTTAGAGGTGTGTCTTGCCATTAATATTGGCTCTAAACATCAGAACTAGTTCTGCGGAAATTACTGTCACAAAGACAACAAACTTTATTGGTTAAATATCAGTGTTCCTGCCAGGGCAAAACAGAAGATCGCAATGCCCCTCTGTTTTTCCCAGCACCTTTCTGTCTTCTTCAGCACTTCTCTGTATTTTTTTTCATGTGCTTAGTTTCTTTAGAGTTTTAGCCATTTACTTGCTGCAAAAACGCCATTTATTTAATTTGTTGTCAGATGCAAATACGAGCACAAAATTGTTCAGCTCTTTTTGAAAACTAGGGCTTCAGTACTGGTGGTATGCAAATAATATATTTTCTGAAATATACTGCAGTGTTCCTAAAATTAGCTCCACTAGCATGATATTTACTTGTCTTGATACAAATTCTTTAACTCTACCCAGAAGAAAAAAAAAAAAGAATGGGTGGGTGGGTGGTGGTGGTGGTGGTGGGGGGGGGGGGTAACCCCCCCAGGACTTTTTGTTTTGCCATTCGAAATTAGAAAATGCTATCAACATTTAACTTAATATGGACTTTTCCTAAATTTATCAGCAGATAATTTTGTATACCATCCAACTCTATGTCTCAGGCAAAGTTTAGCAAGGCACTGCTTGTTCACAGTTTGAGTTTGCAACATTAATTCTGATTTACAATAGCAAATAAAGAAGTCTTCCTTTAAATACATCATATTACTGTATTTGTTGTTTGTTTTCACCTGTCCATTTTCTTGTCGCCATCTTGAATTATGTAAAAAGTGGCCACACAGCCCAGGGATTTAAAAAAAGATAAGCTAGTAGGAGTTCTCATGATTTCTAATGTTGACTGAGTAAAACTGTGGTGGATATAGGCGTAGGAAATGAAACAAGTAAACGTCGCTTGAGATGCGTGACACCTTGTTCTGAAACCCCTGCAGCCAATGGGGGCCTGCACTCAGCTGAGCACGAGAGAAGCATCTTTGTAACAAAATTGGCCAAAATTGGTGCTGTTAATCTTGTTACTACAGTTTAAGGCACAGTCAAGTTTCTAACCAATCTGGGGAAACAGTTCCATTTAAAATTCAAAGCAATTCTTAAACAAGAGGCATGTGTGCTCATGAGTTAAGTGGAAGATTTTCTTCAAAATAATTCACAAACGTCAAGATTCAATGGCCCTTCAGGAACTATTTCTGCTAAAATGTTGAAATCCATCGGAATGATAAAAGGTGGTCTCTCAAGGCTGTTGTGAATGTGAGTGAAATAAATGCAGACTTTGAACTAAATACTGAGACTTCCCTTTTAGTGTAGATGAGGAATCTATATGCTTGTGATTGTAACTTGTGATTTTTGTTATCGTGTCACTTCATAGTTTGGCCTATACATGCCCCCCCCCCCCCCATCCCCCAAGCATTAGCCTGGAATAAGTCATTTGGTTTGGCCACCCAATCAGCTAACATTAAGGGGGAAATTGATTTAAATCTGCCAATAAATTGATGAACTAAGCATTGCAAATGTGATGAAATGACATGTCCTTTTCACTTTTTCTGTTCAGTCTTTCGTCCTCCAAAATGTCTAAACTGAATTCTGCATATCTATCTTGTGGAGCTTACCGCACACCTCGTGCGGCATTTTCATTGCACGATTTCATTTCTTCACAAGGTTTCTGTGAGGCATGATACCTTTCCCATGACTGGTGCTGTACACTGTAATCTATAAATAGATTAAAATTCCCTTTGATTGACCCAGGATGACCCCATGACCAATTTGAACACAGCATTCGATGCTGCTGAGAAACACCTGGACATTCCAAGGATGTTGGATGCAGAGGGTAAGAGGATTTAGTTTGTAATTTTATTGAAAATGGTGTGAACTCTAAAGTATAAATAAAAATAATTGTTCAGGTTTCACTGATACAGTACATAATTCTTGAATGAGCTGCTGCAAAATCAGCATATTTCAATTTATTTTATGATTTTCTGCAGAGAAACAGTGACTTGTCTTAGTTTATGAAAAAAAAATATACAAATTATTCACAGAAATACAGTTGAAAATTTAAAAAGTATTTTATTTAAAGCACTGTAATAATTTTGTTCAAAATGCTGCATGTTTTCTAAAACTGAAAAATTGAAAACTTTTGAATAGTTTAAATAGAATAGTTGGAGTAAGTGACTTTGTGTCTCTCAAAGGGTTTGAAGAGAAAAGAGGAAAAACTTACTGGGGCTTATTGAGGGCTTTATCAGTCATTTACATAGTTTTTGTACTATTGTCTTTAGCAGACCACTAAGTGCTCGACATTGGCCCGTCTCCCCCCTTAATTCCCCACATCTGCTCTGTCTCCCCTATCAATGCCTGACATCAGCCCTACTTCCCCCTTATTCCCCACATCTGATCTGCCTCCCCTCAATGCCTCACATATTTGCCTTTCTCTCCCCCTTAATGCCCCACATCTACCCTGCAGTGCTAGGTGCATAACCGTACCAAATAGGCGGCAAGTCAGTACAGAAAATGTGTTTGGTATCACTGATCTCCATTGAGTAATTCTACATCTGAATTGTGTGCTATGAAATTGAAGCAAGGCAGTTTCCAATCTTGTGTCTTTTAACAGACATGGTGAACACAGTCAAGCCTGATGAAAGAGCTGTAATGACTTATGTATCATGTTACTACCACGCCTTCTCCAGCTCTCAACAGGTATAGTGTGGGTGTTAAGTTGCTAAACTGCAATAATAAATTACTTGTCTCTGTATATTTTGTAGTAATAACTTGGGAGAATTTTGGACCAGATGATCAATTCCTGTATTCTCACAACCAATCAACTTATTCTATACCGATACTGTAAGGGGAAGATATATCTTGATAAACTTGATTAAAACTCTTGTCAAAATTATTGAAAATTATCAACTCTTTAATATTAGGTAACAATTTAAAGCATCAAGCAATTCTGTCAACTCTTCAAGAAAATTAAAATGATTGGGATTGCTTATTATATGGGTTTTTGATAACTGGTTGAACAGTTAGAACATTTAAGTTTTGCATAATTCTCTTTAGCAGATTGAATACTCATTCATACTTTTGCAAGAAAACAATCTGGAAGGATTTTGTTATCCGTTGAGAAAATTGAGAAAAGTATTTCCTTATTTATAAGAATCTATTAGTTTACATCAGATCTTCTTGAACTAACAATAATTAATTAATATTATCATTTTGTATATTTTCAGGCTGAGACTGCAGCCAAGAGAATTGGCAAAGTACTCAACATTAATCGGGATAATGAGAAAATGATGGAAGACTATGAGACACTGGCAAGTGATGTGAGTATGCCAGCCTGTAGAGTTTAACCATGAGCAACACTAATGCAAAAATTACAGTACTCATAATAGAGTTCTCAAATCTGCTTTGACTGTGTTGCAGTTGCTTGACTGGATCAACCGCACTCTTCCTTGGCTTCAAGACAGAACTCTGGATGACAGTACAACAGTAGCAGACATGCAGGTTGGATCACAGAGAATCCTTTCTTGTCTCTTCCAATTACACAGCCTCGTCCTATTACCTGGTTTCTAAATAATTATATTGTTGATAAGTTTTCAGGGCTCATACACTTCCTGGAAACCCATTATTCCCTTGAATTTTGGGGATTATTTATTAAGGCCTGGAATTCATAGAAAAAGAGGATCATTATTACTTCAACGTATCTGCAACAGCTTAATTAGGGAACATGTCACGTGACTTAATCCCTGATTATAGAGTGAACAAGACTATAGTAGAGTCGAAAGCTTTATTGAAAGTTCATCTTACAGAGTTTAAAATTTATAATTCTTACCTTTTCAAAGAGGATTATATTTATGAGGACCTGAAAAATTCCTTGAATTTGAATTTGCTGCTAAGTATGTAAAAGATAGTAAACTATTTGCTTTGCAGTCTCAAGAGATTTTACACTCGTGTTGATTTTAATCAACCATGTCACTCTATTGTCCACTGTACTTTCTATTAAATTCCAAAAAATCAAAGAGATTTCTTGAGACTTCAATTAATGTGCCCTACTATGTGAAAACTTGTATAAATGCACTATGAATGCATTCGTTTCAAACAAGGTGCGTTTGCTAATAAATACAGACGAGTGCACCAAGGTGTCAACATGAACATGGGTGAACTGGAGCAAACATGTATTATTACAGTAAACTCCAAGAAGGTAAAAGATTAGATGAAAGACTTAATATGAATATTTAACCACTTTTAAATTATCTTGTTTGGTGACCCACAGTTCTAAACAAACTCAAAATGAATTCCTACGTACGTTCACTTCAAACTCAAAATGAATTCCAACATACGTTCACTTCAAGTGAACACTGAAACACCAGAGTGTTTGTGTCAAATGAGAGGCATTCAGTTTGAACACACTGCATTCATACAGGTTTTCGCTTGGACAGTCGCACATATATGAAAAAAAACATCCAGTGTATGGGATAAAATGGGAAAAGTAAGATGATTGAGTTTCTTGTTGAAAAACCCAACAACCTTTGGACCTGCTAAAGTAAATGTATTTTTCAATTTATCACAACAGAACAAATTGGACAAGTTACGACAGTGGAGAAAGAATGAGAAACCACCACGAGTGGAGGAGAAAGGACTGCTGGAGACTAATTTCAACACTCTTCAAACAAAATTGAGGTTGGGAAACAGACCTGCGTACTTGCCAACAGAGGGAAAGATGATTGGTGTAAGTGATTCAAAGAAGCTTTCAGTGAAAAATTTGTCCTTTATCTTGGTACCGTAGCATCAACAAGGGTTGATGTCCATTAAAAACATGAAGGTTGGGGAATTATCAGGTAAATTTAATTTCGGTCAAGAAAAATCCATAAGTCAGAGAATTTTATCTTAGGACTTTGGGTGTGGCTTCTGTAAAAAAACCAATAACCTTTGATAAGTATTCACGAATTACTCCCTGGTAAGGTGCGGGCAAACAATCCCTGCTGCGCTGTCTTGTTTTTAATTAATCAAAGGCATGCTGCTGGCACTGGCTCATTCACAAATCACAAAAAGAAAAGAGCAGAAATTGAAACTGAAGCATCTCCAAGAGAAACTGAAATCAGTTTTTAAAATAGTAATTGACAGTGAAAAATACTATTTGGTCAGCAAAAAGTCAGGGAATTATTTTTGTTTTCAAATGAGTGGGAACCCCTATCAAAGATGATGCTAGATAGCTACACAAGTAATGATTGAACCTTCATGATGATACTATAGCAAAAATTTTCAAATGCTAAGTTTGTTGTTCCTCCGTAAAGCATCAAAAAGTTTGAATTATTTTTTCTGGTAAGAAGTTATTCTCGATTAGCTAATGTTTAGTGATGTTTAATCATCAAACATTAATTTTAATCTTTGTTCTTTCAGGACATCAATAATGCATGGGGAGGTCTTGAACAGTCCGAAAAGGACTTTGAAGACTGGCTCTTGACTGAAATGAGGAGGTTGGTTGTCAAAAGTTTAGGAGCTATAAAGACTTACGATGTATTTTCAAGGTTTTTTCAACATTTTCCAAAGATTTCTGAACATTTTCCGAAGATTTCCAAACATTTCTGAAGAAAGGTCTTTGCCGAAGACTTTCGAAAAATTTCCTTACCCTAGCTTGCAAAACATTCTTGATCATTTCTAAATTTTTCAAGTAAATGAAGTTCCCACTTCCTTTATCCATCCATAACTGTACAGATGCACAGTTGAAGCATGGACCATTATTTTATAACATAGCCTTGTTAACCTGTCAGTTAGTGAGAAATAAGTTGATTCATTTTCTTTCAAGAGAAAATATGGTACCACAAGAAAAGCTAAACTTTTATTTGCCAGTTTTGAAAACATCTGTCAGAAACTCTTGTTTATAATGTTGTCATTGAAGGATGGAACGCCTGGACCATTTGGCACAGAAATTCAAACACAAGTGTGATATTCATGAAGGTTGGACAGCTGGGAAAGATGACTACTTGACAAATGACTTCACAGATGCAACATTGTCAGACATCCTGGTATGAACATTCTGCACTTTTACAAAGTTCCCCATTTTGAAATAGGTTTGACTTCGTCATTTGTTCTGCATGTTTTTGTAGTTGTGTATCAGAACCATCGGAGCTATAGTAACTATGGAAACCAACTAACAAGAACACGGCAGCACTCTTTTTAACAATACAGTAAATGCCAAATATCATTCATGGAAGTGTGTGCCCAACCATCAGATGCTTTTGAAAATAACCTCTCACTCCTCTTCCCCCTCTCCCCCACCACCACCATCATGCATGGGCACTTCATTTTAATGTTATGATTTTAGGCTGTTACTTTTTCTAGGTTTTAAATGCTAATCCTTGTGCATGTTTTGTTGATAGGCTTTGAAGAAAAAGCATGAGGCATTTGAAAGTGACCTTGCAGCTCACCAGGACAGAGTAGAACAAATCACAGCCATTGCTCAGGAGCTAAAGTAAGTTTTTGCAGATTTTGCATAATGCCATTGATCTGCAAAATCTTTGAAAAAATGCAGTTTGTTCTGGAAGCGTTTGTCCATTTTGAAAATGACATTTGTTAAGAGCAATTTATATTATTTTTTGACCTGACAGTACAAGCAAACTATTTTTAAAATCTTTTAAAAGGAAATTTAGCAGTTTCTCTGTCAGTGATCTGAATAATTTATTCAATTACCACTGTGTTTGAAGCTACAGGTATGCTCTTACTAACATTTTTATTTTCTTCGCAGTTATCTCAATTACAGTGACGTGGCATCTGTGAACACTCGGTGCCAGGTAATTTTGTGTGTGTATGTGTATGTGCACCTGTGTGTGGTTCTGGGAGATTTTATTTCATTATGTCTTCAGCGCAGTTTAAATTGTTCCTTCAAAACCCACCCAGGTCAGGTCAATAATTATTCTTACATTGTTTTTACCTGGCTACAACAATATGTGTGGCTGCCAAGTTGCTGCATGTAAATTTGAAGCAAGAGGGCAAGAGAAACGAAGATATCACTTAAGTTGAATTTATAAGTTTATTGTGAATAAGTGTTTAGACACTGTAAAGTTTGAAAGTTTTTTTTGCAGTTTACTTTACATTTGCGTGAAGAGTATGGTGATGAGTGAAATATCAGAATATTTACAACCTAGTCCAATCACTGAATCAGTGTGTTTCTGCAGAAAACTAAGTCAAAACTGGTTTTGTGCATTCATTCAGTCAGAAAGCCAATATACTACACAGAGGTTGGATGTCACAGTTCTATTAAGCAAAGATACTGTATTTATTTAGTTGTAAGATGCACTTGGTTATAAAATTAACCCCAGACTTGGGCTAGCTTGGCAAAACAAGGTTTTGATTGGAAAATTTCAGGGAAACACTTGGACAAGCTCCCATTTAAGCTACCTACTCCCTTTGGGGCTCCACACCAAACTCCAAATTCGTCAACACATTCTACTGAATTGCTGATAGCAAAATTTGCAAACATTGTTTGAAGATATAGATCGACAAGATACAATTTTCAAAATGCAAAGAACAGTTTGATAAACACAATGTACTGGTTGCCAAGCAGCATCCATCTTTTGGTAGCAACAGCCAAATAGAGACGTCAATAAAACAATGATATCAAGAGCCTGTTTTTCAGTGAACAGTGGCATCTCCGTGAGTGCAAGAACAATTTGAACCATGCTGAAGATGTAATGTTTGTTCATACAGAACTCTACGTTACCATTACAGACAGCTATTAAAGTTATATGATTGTATCTTTATTTTTTATAATCCCTCAGAACATCTGCGATGAGTGGGAGAAATTGGGAGACTTAACAACACAGCGCAGACAGAAATTAGAAGTAAGTAGTTTTATCAAAATTTTGACAAGTCAAAGTCATTAATATGCTATCTACATTATAGTCAGTAGATGTCAGTATATGGCAGTAACAATACTTGAGAACTTTTAAGTGCCAACTTTGAAGTTTCCTATGATAAAAAGTTAGTCACCTGTTCATAATTGAACCACAGTAACATGTGGCCCTGCTCATTAGTTGAGTCAAAGGATCTTCCATGCCTCTGTAACATCTGCCATCCTTCACTTTACTGAAAACCAGTTCGAGATACAATAGTGGTAAAAAAATGCAAATAAATTCCCCAAATTTCAAGCCTTGATGAATTAATTTGTCTTATTGTAGAAGGCCATTGGCACAATACTGGTGATCAATTCGAATTGCTGATTTCACACGATTTCTACCATGTGTAAATTTTTTAAAATTGAGCTAGAAGGGTACGTTTTACACAGTAGTAAGTTTTCTGCATTTTCTTTCATTGTGCCAAAAGCTGTTGCTGTAGCTGTTATAGAATCATTAAGGTTTGGATGTTGAGAAAAGAGCGAATTGCTCTATTACAGTACAAACTGGCAAGTCAGTACTACACTCTACAGTTTTTCCACAATTGTTAAGTGTATTATTTGAGGTGGTAATTTCTCCCAACAGAACAATAGCCTAAAGTAAAATTGGATTGACATTTCAGAAAGCCGAAGATTCGAGATAAATTAATTATGTCCACTCAGTAAACTTCACTTTTCTTCACTGAATTTTCTAATTAGGCAGTTCCGCAAACTTCGTTTTTTTTTTCAGTTTTTTTTGCCACTACTGTTCACATTATTACTGACTTTGTTAAGCTACTGTGGATAGGTCCCCGTTTTACAAGAGATGGACTTGAAGAGTTAGTTTCACAATCTTTAATTACTTATTCTGTAGGAAGCAGAAACCAGACTTCAGCATTTAGATCGTCTTCGCCTGGAATATGCCAAGAAAGCAGCTGTAAGTAGAATTTTATCTACTATATTTTATTTATAGGCTATAGTTTTGTGACATTCGATTAAAATTACAGGTCCCTTTTTGCATAGACCAAGGAGTGAAAGAAGGTGTGATGGAATAAAAAAGTAGAACCTTAAAACGAGTGTCATTGGCCAGTTTGCAAATCCTACCGCATGGCGGACTTGTCATCAATTTTGAGTGTTTCTCAAATGAAGAAACTGCTGGCTATTTCAACAAGAACACGACTTATGATTGCAGAAATCAACAACAATGTTGTACATTGTCAACAAACCCAGGCGTAAACTTAACTGGATGAAAATAACAAATGTAAGACTTTGGTGAAAGTCTACTTGTTTATGGCAGAAACTAAACTGACTCGATGAAAGACAACCTCCAATTGTATGACACCAGCCGGTTTTGTAAAATTTTAATTAAGATAATAGTCAGAAAACACCTGCCAAAGGCTGAAAAGCGTAATACCCAGTAGAAACGTTTGGCATTTTTACCACCATTTTCACGAAAATAGGTGTACGGGATGTCACCCGTTGATTTGTTCATAATTCTTTGTCACCCAAGATGGGGCTTAATGCTGCAACAGTGCCCCACCGGATAAGTACAGTCCTGTAGACAAACTTTTTTTCCAAACTCATACCATTGCACGTGCAATACAGCGTTGTAATCTGCATATGATAGAGATCCATGTTGTTTTTCTCACATATCACTAACCCCAATTTGCTGTGAAGTCACACTGACTCAAAGTTGTTATTTTTTAGAAGGTGCCGTCCCCGGCATGGCTCGGTCAGTAAGTCTTGGTGTCCATGCGAGTCCCAAGATGTCTCTCAGTAGCAGCAATCCACAGTTGAATGTCATCTCAAGCACAGTTGATGAGGACGACCCATTTCCCAGCCAACACAGAAGCGGTACTATCAGGAGAAAGGGATATGACAGAGATATTGAAGGTTCAGAGATCAGTAACATCGCAGGCAACAGGAGCAGTATGGCAGAAACTAGAGTGGGAGCTATCAGTGTGCCAGGTATCACAACTGGTAGCAATAGAAAGGCAAGTTGCCCTCGTCTGTTTTGTTCAGTTAATGAAATATTTTGTAATAGTTGATGTGCATTTACAGATGCGTGCACACCCAAGTCACTCACTCACACTTCGTTTTACGATTTTTGAAATTTTTCAGAAAATCTTCGAAAATCTTCGGAACTGTTTGGAAACGTTCGCAGGAGTTGAAAAGTATCGGAGCTGATTTTAGAAAGTCTTCAAAAGGACGCCAGCATAACTGTTGCGCGCAAGTAATGACGGGAAAGTAGAGAGGAATACTACCTGTTGAATATCGCAGAATATGCAACGGCTTTCCAGACTTCTGATTGGCTGTATTTTTTAAGGCTTGGGATAAATAAAAATATATCAGCACATCAGACCTGCACCCCCATATCTATTCCAAGATACCTAGTATGTAGTTACGTACCCTTCCTTACATACATACACGAATACTAAATACCATGGTTTGTTATCAGTGCCTTCTTTATTACTCTGTGATTCAAACACATGAATCTTGATCACAGAATTCATAATACAACAGATGTTGGGAATAAAGTTCTGTTCTATTTAGTATCATTATTATTATTATTATTATTATTATTATTATGATCATCATCATCATCATCATCATCATCATCATTATCAAAATGTTTGATACCCTAGCTGGTGCATGAGGAGTTGGCCTTGCAGTGGGCGGTAGCTAGTAGCCATGTCAGAGAGATGGCCATGGTACACGCTTGGTTTTTCTTTGAGCTAATGGTGAGTTTCTGACACCTTAATCTTTTGAAAATAGCATCAACGTGACTGGCACTCATTTCAGACCCACATGCCGTCTGCTTTACTGATATGATCTTTGGATATTATTAAACAAAATATATGATACAACGGAGGTAATGGGTCCAATAAAGCTGTTTTGGTGAAGAGTTGCAACAAATCAGTTTACTAGTTTCTATAAAGCAGTCACAGACGAGAAGTTGGAGATTCAAAACTGTGGAACTAAAATTGAAGGTAAATTTAGACGAAAATTACATTGAACTATCAAATTTTCAGGAACAATTTTACATATTGGAGAAACAAGGGAAAAACAAAAACAAGAGCGTTAAGATTCTTTGATACCCAGATGACAACCATCAACGCAAATTGGAAAATAACTTTACTGTTGCTCACCTGTTGGGACTCAACAAACCAGTCGGTGCCTACAAACTTAATCTACCACTTAATCTATATGTATATATACACACCCTATTCTCTATTTATATTTAGATATCGGACCCGATATATGGAAAGTGTTCTCAATTGATTTTATTTTTCCTTTGTAACTCCAGGAGCAGTCAATTCTATTTTATTTATTGCGAGAATTGTTTACCAATTCTCAATTTTTCTTTTGTTGTCAGGTGAAAAGCATGGCACAGCACCTCGATAACACAGACAAGTTCTTCTGGCTGAGGAAAAATCGTTTTCCAGAACAGTTTCTTGGAGATGTTCGGGCTCTTTGCAATACTACAGTTACTGAAATTGTCAACAAACAGAAGGTGCTTATTTGTGTTTGTATTTGTGTGTTCTTGTTCTTGTGTTTGTGTTTGTGTTTGTGTTTGTGTTTGTGTTTGTGTTTGTGTTTGTGTTTGTGTTTGTGTTTGTGTTTGT
>JAOEHT020610067.1:0-15600 GCA_025448195.2 Parazoanthus atlanticus | reverse complement strand
TTTCAAAAACTCTGACTACGACAATAACCATGACTATGATTACAACTACCGCTATGACTATGATTTATGACCACAACCCAAAATGAATTTCTTTTCCGCTATCTTGGAAAGGATTGGAACCGAACTCGGCCAGTGATGTCACATGTGTCCAACTCCTTCGCTCATTGCTCGTAAGCTCCGTGCAATCATTGTTTTGAAAAAGATCTTCAGTTCTTTTTAGCGAAATTTTGAGATTCTGCATATCAAAATGGAGGCAGAGTCCGAACCTTTACCTGCTCTTCTTTCCGAAAGTGGTACTTCTTCGGGCTGACTCGGAGGAGAAGAGCATGCTATATTGACACGATTCCATCTTCAGGTTCGGCAGAACAACAGCAAGAGCCTGGGAGGCGGGAAATTAGACCACAAGATAGCTCGAGCGCAGAGCCGGAGATTGAAGCAACAACCAAAGCTGAAGCTATAGAAAATCCTTCAAGCTTAGTTAAAAATCCACAAAGCAGAAATTGTACCGACCGGTAAAAATGTGGCCGGCAACTGCCGGCGCATGAATTCAGAAAAAGGTGTTTGTTGCAAAGAAGTCGACGAACTTGGCAACAAAAGTGACAGATAGTAAATAATTGCTCTCACTTTAATAAAATTATCAGTTTAAGTCAATGTAAGTGACGCGAGAACCGTAACCACAATCTTTTCTTGTAAATATGAGTATTTTAAGACAGACAAGTAGTTAATTAAAGAACTTGAATGAAAACTCAGTCAACCTGTCTGAAACCTCCACTCGGTGGAAACCTCTGACCCGCAAGTAAATCATTATTTGAACCAATTATTCTAGTATTTTGAAATTAAGACTTCAGTTTTGCAGTTGTTTCGTATTTCACATGTAGGTTTTTTATTCGATTGCGTTTTGGCATGAAATAAATTAATTTTAAGATAAGAGCAACCATAAAGTGTGTAAAGCTGCCCTTAAACGTCTTCATAAATTAGTTTAGAGACGGGAGCCGTGTTAAAGTTTGAAATATTTTCATTCTGTGCGTGACTGATTACATTTCGACAATAAGATTGTTTAAAGCTTCAGTTGACAAACTTTTGAAAACGGCAGTAGCTTAGGCCCTTATCTTGCTCACGTCGCGTCCATTTGAAGAATATGTATTTCTTGGTTGTACTGATTTTGTGGCCGTTTTTTCCATTTAATGATTTATGTTCATTTCAGAATTTCTTAACTAGTACCACTCTGGCTACTTTACATCGACTGCACTTATTTGTTGCAGTATACAGTACAAACTTTCCAAATACCAATCAACAGCTGTTTGCTAGTTCGCTTTTATATATTCTGCAGCCGATTCTCATGTTTATCATTTATGTACAAGCAACTGTGGAATTAAAATTAAAAGATAAGCATCAAGTCAGACAATACTGGGTGTTTACTATTTGAGAAGGCAAATTTTGTCGTAGTTTTGAAAATTTGGTGAAAGTTGGGCAAATATGAAGATGTTCCAAACGGCTGGTAAGTTTTGCAGGCGCGCTGGTCTCAACGCGTGCAATATCATTTGATTCCGATTCAGTTAGATAAATGCTCAGAACAGAAAACATGAATGGCAAAATATAGACAAGAACACGTCTTTTGCAAGCGTCAAAATAATAAATTCAACAAAATAACTTATTAATGCGTTAGCCGTTTCTTGCTCTTACGCACTGCACGGTTTGAGAGACTACAACTGACGTTTGAATATTTAATTAAATTTTTTAAAAGTCGCGGCCGCCGCTGCAGCCAACTTAGGCTACTGTTTGAAACTTCTGAACTAGAAAATGGTTCTCACGTCTCTTTCACTGACACTAAGTATAATTATACCTCCTGCTTTTTTATTTCTCTGTGCCCTTGCTACGCTTTTCAACCGGATTTTTTTGGTATGAATGCGACTGAAGCTGTGTTGGTATGGCGCCATTCTATATGAACGTTCCTTCCAATAATTAATAATACTGATGTTTAGTTTTGAAATATTTATTCTCACTTCTTTCATTTCTCAGTGTTCTCTTTCGCAGCTCAATATTGTAAAATAGTTGGTCTCAAAAGCTTATATTAAAACTTTTGTACACGTCGTTTTAGCGCGAGTTATTGGCGCGCTTCTTTGCAGCAAACTGTAGCTGCTGTGGTCTGCAGCTTTGGAAGATTTTGGCGATTAAGATCTGAGCCAAGTATTTTCAAAATATACCAAATACTTATTGCTGAAAGGAAAACGTACTTGGTGGTCCCATTTAACGCAATCATGGATGAAGAGGTCTGAACAAAGGCGGCAATTCTCTTTTTCTGGCAAGTCTTGTCTCCGTCCAATCTTGAGCAGCCATTCTTTTCTTGAATTTTTCATCTTTGGGGCGCTTGCTTGAAGTCTTGACAGATTTGTTATGACAGTTCGTTGCTATGCGCGAAACCATGTTTCAGATTAATATGCTTTATATATTGCGTTGAACTACACGATTTCGAAAGAACAACCCTGCGAGAATCGAAATTGGACACGTCTGACGTCACTGGCCGAGCTCCGCTCCAGTCTTTCCAAGATGGTTTAAATGAAATTAATTTTGCTCAAATTGAATGTCTCTTTTCGGACAAACAAAATTGAGAAAAGGTCAACAGTGTATATTTTCTTGAACTACTGTAGTAATACTTCAATCCTGCAAAAGGTTTTTTTAATGTACTCTTCCCCCTTAACTTGGGAGTCACGGAATTACACTGTGAAAGGCTGTCATTCGTATAACTTTCTGTGAATATGAAATATTAAATTTGTGAATGCGATTGGGACCTTTCATATCACTCTGTGGATCACTTAAAATAGATTTAACAGACTACGTAATCACAAAAATCGTAATTTTCTTTCTTTCTTTTTAAGCTTTGATATGAAACGAAGACAGGCAACAGATGGAAAACAAAGTCCATAATAAAAATGTTTCATGATCACACGAATCAAGAAGTCAAACTCGAAGAAAGTTATGAGTATACATTGAAAACCACAAATGGCAGATAATTATCGGTTTTTGGTACATCTTCCATTAGCTTAAGGTTCTCATTTTTTTGTGTGTTAGCAGATGTTTATTGGAAAATTGTACAAGCAATTTCTCAACGGTATTACGAAAAAGTCTTGATTTTTAAAACCCATCATCAACGAAAACACTGGGATCGTAAGTATATGAATCAAAACGAATGATAACACTTAGTGATATGTGGCGGTGTTAGCTCGTTCTGAAACGTAAATATATCAATTCTAATTATGATTAAGTACTTCTAATTACAATCATAATTTTTATGAGAAATGTTGTACTTCACGCCTAAATCTGAATACACAGGACGAAGGACAAAGTGATCTGGAACTATTCCACACCTCGGTCTAAAGTCATTAACACTTTGTGCAGTTAGCAATTCTTCGAACACACCTTTTCTTTCATTAAAATTCCAGTGTTTACAATAAATAATAACCTACAAAGGGAAAAATTTGAAGATTGTAACACCAATATAATGACTCTTATATTTAACGGGCAAAAGACCGATTTAGTGTTAAAATAATTGACGGTGTAGTCTTCCAAAATAAACATAAAAATGAAAAGAATAGATGAATCAGTATGATAAGCGCTTTCTCCATTTTGTGTTTTCCAAAACATCTTATTGCTATTTGATGAATAAATGAACACCTGCGCTCAAATGACTCTCAATAGCAAACTCGTTCAACAACCTAGGACAGTTTCAAATTCCCAAATTGTAGTTATTGAACTTAAAAGACAATACAAACCGCGGCAGTCCAGAAGGTAAGTTCTGGTTAATGCTTATTTTATGATATTTTACAACCCTTGAAGATTCTCGGCAGACTTAAATTTTGTTAAATAATTTTAAAAAAATCATTAGATTGATGAATATCGGACAAAGTTGGATAAAATCTTGACGTGTCGGCAAGGTATAGACTTAGAGCACGCTTAATTAAATAAACTTTGAAGATACTATTTGGGTAGCATAAGACCTCAAGAAAGTCATGTTTTGATTATTCGAAACTTTAAAAAAGAAGGCTTTCGAATTCCGTCACCCGGCAAATATTCACACTTCTTTCTTTAAAATTTCCGTCAGAAAGTGTACTTCTGAATATTGCAATTTCTATGTGTATACCGGAGCCTTGAGCCAAACTGATTTGCCCTTCTAACAAACATAATTACAAAATATCAACTAAGCGAAAATCAGAACCCTGACAAGTTACACGAGGAAATTAAATTTATCTTATTCTTATTCTTAAAGACACCACGCTGACAATAAATCGCGTTTGAGAGTAGACATGATTTTTTCCAGAACTTGATTTGCGAGACATCAGCACGAAATCAGAATGGTACCGCGACACAATAGCAAGAAACAAAGCCGTCTTTTTTGTTTCAGAAACGTTGCCGAAAGCTTCATTAAGCGGATGAAATTTGATTTCGGAAAGTATACCACTTGCAGAAGCTGTATAAAATCGAAGAACAGCCTCGCTTAATAGTAAGATCTTCCCCACTATTCCTGGCGGGACGCTGTGGCAAGCTTAAGTAGTTCTCAATGGTAACAGTGCGATTCACGAGTTACGTTGTTTACACTTGTCAATGAGTGATATTGAAATCGAAATGATCGTCCTTCTTTTGTATAGGGAGATAAGTCAGGATCTGTAATCAATCTTTAAGATGGACTATGAACTGTCTCGGAAGCCTTTTTTGGTTTTTTAGTGACTCCGTGTGAAAGAAACGGCTATTTTAACAACCGAAACTCATTAAAAAAAACCTCTTTAATCTCTTTCACATTTTCTCGGAAAATTACAAACATTCGCATCGTTTTTGAAAGTGTAAATCACGGAATAACTATCGACCAATCATAAGCCGAACGTCTTTGCTCTTGCCGATTGCAAGAAATTAGTGATAAAGATGAGAATGTTACCACAACTGGAGGAGACATCTACTTGATTCAGTAATCCTTGTTACTGTCCAAGAAAATAGTTGTTCGGCGAGTGTTTTGTTGTTGAGAAACTGTGGACACGCAGACTAGTTTAATGTTAAGCAAGAACAGTTCCACTGCCAATTATGAGCGTTGCATCTTGATAATATTGGATTTCACCCGATCACGGAGGAACGTGGATAGAAAGTGAAACTTTTTTCTTTGATCATGCCTTCTGTTTCGGAGATCGTGAAGTCGATTCTAGCGCGAATGCTGTTTACCGGCCACTCTCTTCTTGCAATCTGGTGGGTCGTGGAAACTACTTCAAATCAGCGATTGTGGCTTCTCTCCTGCATTCTGATTGCACCTGCAATTGAAGTGCTCGTTACCCTGGTATATCGCAAGGGCAAAGAGTACAAATGGTGAGTAGAAAACTTACATAAAACGTCAAAAATAGTTTTGCCAAAAGCAGATATTATGAAGTTCCTAAATTTAGCTAAGACTGTACACGAGAAATGAAATAGATGTCGCCCCTTGTTGAGGAAAAACTTCATTTTCTATCTGTTCAAGTACAATTCCACTTGCACATCGTGAAAATATAGATCGAGGAAATGGATTTTTTTTCAAAAAAACACCCTAAGCCAATGGCGCTCCTTTTTCTTGCAAGTCTTAACTTCTTATGACCCATTTATCATTTTGTGAGTCTCTTGCAAAACACTTATAAAAATATGTCGGACAACCGGCTAAAATTCTGGCTACCTGAATTCTGAGTGCGATTTACGTAAAATATTGTGGTGAATACATCTTCAAAGATATTCTCTGTATGTTTTCTTGTCAAGTTTGGGCTTTGCAGATCTTTTTTTTTTAATCTGAAACGCAAATTGTGTTCTACGAATTATTATCACCTTACTTGAATACCAATGTATTTAATTTTTGCAACTAATTGGGGCCACACGTTTATAAGAATACAAGAACAAAGAGGTATCCTTATCCAAAAATTCTATTGTAATAGAAGCCATTCTAAAAACATCTTATAAAACCCCGAAGGGAAAAAATTGACCAGATAGGACGTTAACTACCATCGTCATTTTTGTTTTGGCTGTTCTTCAATTAATCTTTCAATCAATCTTTTGAAAGCGAAAAATAACAAGGATTTTAAAAAAATAAATTGAAACAAAACATTGGACTACATTGAAGCAAACTGACCGTGCTACTGAAGATGACATTCTATCTGCTCGATCTTAAAACTAAAAGTGAGCTTCTGATTTTTGTTTTAAAACAAAAGCACTTTCTTTGTTTAACATGGTGTTCGCTAAAAAATGTAAATATTAAAACAAGGTTTAGGCTTAAAAGTTAAAATGTGTAAAAACCAAACGGCGTTTTCGAAGTCATCTTCAGGGAAGATGACTTTTATAGTCGAAAACGTTTGGTTTTTACACATTTTAACCTTTAAGTCTAAACCTTGTTTTAATATAAAAGCACTTTCACTTACCAGTTATTACAGAAACCATGCCGTTTCAAAATTCTCGACATTGGCTCTTTTTGGCAAAACAAGAAACGAAGTTTCACATTTGAAGCAAGTAAATACTAACTTAAAAATAACTCCCATTTTGCCAGACGAAATTAAGGCAAACGAAAATTGCAGCCTGAACTAGTTATTTGAAACAAAATTAACAGAATACTTCCGGGCAAAATCAGATAAACACTGGCGAACAACTGAACCAAAAATCTTGTGTGGATTGTTGTGTGGATTGTAGTACATGGAACATGAAATCGGAGGATGTATAGAACAGTTATTGAAGATGAAAAAATAAAGTCATTTTGGCAAATATGACAAAGAATGAAAAAATCGACCTTTATTCATTAGGATCTTTATGAAAGTCATCGTTGCCCCAGCTTATCTTCTTTTTGTAAAACACAAACACCGGCAAAGGGACAGATTAGAAAAAGTCGTCTTGGCTAGTAGAGGACTCAATTGCATGTTATCAATGTTAGAAGGGAGTGAAAACAGCTGTACTTCTGTGTTCTTCAACGTGGACTGTTCGACCAAAGTCGGTCGAGTAAATTATGTCGTTTCTTATTTTGTGAAAGATGAAAGCCAAGTTATTCATTAAAATTCATACGTGGGTAATAAGTTAAGTTTGGCAGGCTGAATGGCAGGTGTCGATTCTAGGGCGAAGAACCTCTACAAATAACAGAGGGAAATGAAGGGTGATTCTTATCCATGGTAGTCACACATTTTCACACATTTACTTTGAGTCACAATCTTGGAAATTTGGTCGCGTTTTTCTCCCTTTTTGTTACTGACGCATGCGTAGCTGTTGCTAATCCTCCTTCCCCACCCCCTTACTCTTTCTTTCCTTCTCCTACAACATAAGCACAGGAAGCTATCCGCCGGAGGTCCAATAATTTCTACCTGACAAGGCACAACTGCAACTTTTAAAGCTTAAGATAATCTTAGATGCATAAATTCCCAGCCATTTCGGAAGAACTAAGTTTCACATTTACCTTAGGGTGAGTTCTCCCAGACCCCTCACAAGCACACTCGCTCTTGATCTTATACACGTACTAGTTCAGTTTACTTTTTTGCCGAAACAATCCAAAATTGTTTCCTGCAGCCCAAGTTACAGGCAGATTTCGGTATGACATCATTGCTTAAATTTGCTGGCTTCATTTGCATAAATCCAACTTCAAGATTCAAACATAAGCTGAAAGCGTCCATAAATCGAATCAAAGGGACCTGTGGGACCCCTGTGGGTCAACTCGTGAATGCAAACAATGATACCGTATGTTATGGGATATCAAAATTAATGTCCTTTAATTGCCTTGGGGTTTTGTGCCAAAGTGGGCCGATGTAGTTTGTTTTCGGCCAAAGTGGGACAATGTGAGGTCGAAATTTTCCAAGGATCCAGTGAACAACAAAAGGAAGGTTGTTTTTTTGCCAGGGTTTGAGCGTCAGGGATTTTCCACTCTTCAGGCCATTCAAATATAAGCTTTCGCCACGAAACATGATATCAGCTATTTCGTGTGAATGCCATTGATGAACTGGGAAACATGTCGATCGTACAGTAATGCTGACAAACTCATAAAACAAAATGTGTTCCTCTTGACAAGACACTAAATCGTGTATCGTCCTGATGAATAGTTCCGCAAGCAAATACAGCTGCTTTTGACATTCAAAATGAAAAAGAAAAGGATTCCTCTCAGCTTTCCTCCCACCAAGAAGACAGTGACAGGCACGCGCATGTGATCTATAGGGGTCAACTCGTTCCCAGTCCATTTCGGAAAAACTAACAATGGATGGATGGATTACTTAACCGCTATAACTCGTTCATCGCACTTCGCGCATTCACGAGTTAAAAAGCATGGCACAATTCGTACTTACCATATTTGAGCTCAATATGTTGAATAGATAGAACATTGTGGTTTTGAAAATGTCGAAAATTGCAGAGAATGTATGTATGACTGCCAGCAAAAATTGCCTTCAGCCACAGAAATCTCTGCAGATTTTAAACACTCATTTCTCCGAAATTATTCGACATATCAAGCTCAAATTTTCAGTTAGCTCTAAATCTGCCTTGTTTTATCAACTTATGCAATCATTTTCTTTGAAGCTTGAAGGTGAATTGATGCTATAGTTTGTTAATGAGTGAAAATGTAAGCAATTACGTCATTAAAAATCTGCCTATAAACAAGCTTTACCGTATAATCGAGGGTTATCGTATGTGCGTGAAGGTAATCGAGGGTGTTGTGTGCCAACAGGTTCAGTCCCAGTATTTTCTGCCACTTAACGGCCACCATCCCATGTGCGTGGATATTGGAACTGCATTTGCACCAACAGAGGGTTTCACAAGACAACGCACTAACAGCAAACCACAACAGCACCACACCAGTAAGATACCTTTTTTGCTATCAATGCAACCCACTTAACGTTTCAGACTTAGCCAGGACAAGATGCTCTTCCAGCAGAGTCTATCGTTAGAGAACTTAAGCACGAAGGACGCGAACGTCAACGTTATAAAACAGTAGACTTAATTACAGAATACAATGACTTCACGTGGGAATGCAACCAGCTGGCCACCTTTCCTTCGTCTTCTTTAGAAAACAGAACGTGAAAAGCTCAATTTTGCCGGTGGTTTTCCAGAGAACGTGAACAACAAAGTATGAACCATTTCAATCTTCGTTTAGCTTCAAAATTAAAGTTTCTAATTGTTAATGTTCACACGCCTTCACACATAACTGAAAAGAACGAACGAGTTATACAAACAAGAAAAGGGAACACGGGTAGTCAAAATTCCAGCAGCCGTCTTCGTTGACGTTCGCGTCCTAGTTGCTTAAGGTCAAAAATTATTTACCCGCTCGACCAACGCGAATGAGAACCAGAAGCGCATCCATTGATTAACTTATAATACCTTTCGCAAGAACAGTGACGTACCAGCCGTCATTTCTTGTTAGAACTTAAGCTTGCAAGGTCTGAACATACTCAGCGAAGACTTAACTATAGACAAGTATATTTCCTTAGCCTCGTTCAAAACTCTTCTTATGAACTAATTTAAAAGTCCTCTTCTTAAGGTTTACGATCCCGACAACCCGATAACGTGGAAATCCATGTGCATAAAATGTAGAAGGGCCTGGCCCCTCACAGAAAATCTCAGATGTTGCTTTTAATAGTTTTGATAGTTTAACACCATATTCATATATTATTATTATTATTTTTTATTTTATTTTTATAGACCGCAGTAATTGGGGAAACCTGTTGCGGAATCCCAAGCACTCAGTTTTATTGTTATCATATTTTAGTTATTTAAAATGAGGCATTAAAACACACAGTTATGACAAAAAAACAAACGTTTTCGCTCAGTGTATTATAAGTGCTGAAGATAAACTACTGAACACCGCTGACAGTGGCAATCAATCAATCAATCAATCAATCAATCAATCAATCAATCGATCGATCAAACAACCAATCGTTGATTTGCCCCAAATCATGTTTGTTACATATAAGTGTGGTTCATGCTATAATATAACTGTGTAACAGTAAGAGAAAAGCTGACAAACTGGAGTAGTGACATTGATAAGTATAGTGATACTAAACTAACAGTGAAAGTAACGGTGGGAATGAACAAATATGATGGCAGGAAAATATTTTCAGTAGAGTGGGCATCAAAGGTACAGCAATGGCTGTCCACAGCGACATGAAAAACAAGGCAAACCGGCAAAGTCCATTGAGTGTTTGCCTTAAGAAATATGGCCTATGAATTTTCATAAGAAAAATCCCCCTTAATGATTAACACTGGGCATATATCACTCATTTAACTGGCAGACATTGTCTTTTTTATGTTGTAGTGGGCGGATGTGGTAGATGTAACGAGGTGGACAGATCTAATTGAGCAAACCACGATGCTGTTGTTGATTCTTGGCCGCTGGTTGCTCCCAAAAGCTGGTTCAATGACACGTGATTCGTTGTCTCAGCTGCTTCTCATTAACGTGGCCATGTGCGCTGACATCAGCGAGTTCTTCGACATCATGAAATTGAACGAGGCCAAAACGTCTAAACCGCTGACCATAGCAATTCTTGTGCTGTGGACGTGGAGTCTGATGCAGTTTCCTTTCAACGCCACAGCCAAGTTAGAGACAGAAATTGATTCCCCAAATACAGAGAGCAACAAAACTGCTCCTGAGAGTCAAAACAACAATAACAGCAACATACTGTATGGCGCTCGACCAACCAAAGGTGGTTCTGTTGGATTCTCAGATGTCGGTCAGCGGCAAAACATTCGACGACAATCACGTGACGTCAGAAGATTGGCTGGTCACGTGTTAATTGAAGAAGAAGAAATGATCGGTGTTACACCGCTGACACCATCTGCGCATAATCAACGCGTGTCTTTAACATCGTTGGAGCACGTGGGATCCCGTAATGGGATTTCACGTGACCATATGAGAGGTAGGCTTTCGGTGGACATTGAGCGACTAAGAGGTCTACAAGTGAAAGAGAATCCTACGATTAAAAACATTTCCGAAACGGCAGTTCAGCAAGGAAATTTTCAACCGACAATCCACCGTCCTTCAATCGATATCCGCTCGCCAAAAGACCGACCAGTGGTCGAGTATATAACGGAAATTGACAATGACGACGAATCACTCAGCGGAAAGCCATCGCGCGTTCGAAGTGACATGTTTGGTATAATATTGTCACTGTTCATGCAAGATGGACCGTTTCTAACTTTTCGCTTGTTCGTTATCGCGCACTACAGAACCATTGAGTACATGATCCTGTTCCTGACTGTTAAGAACGCGCTGGTGCTTGTTATACAGGTATATCGACTGTGTATCCTGTATTGCCCCTGCCACGATCACCACGACAACGATTTCTCACCAGAGAACAAGATCGACGCATCATCGAGATTGAAAAACGTACAAGTTGCAGTCTCACACGAGGAGACGTCAGAAAACAGTGCTTCTATTCACAGCGATCGTCTCAGGATTCAGTGGAAGAGAACAACTCTAAACAAAATACGAAACCCGCTTGTAACACCACAAGTATCTTAGTGAGACTTGACTGCTACGAAATACTTTTAAGTATGATTTAAAAATCATATTATATACACGCAAAGATGTGAGCGCTCTTTCGTAAAATATTTCCCTGAATATTCTTACTTCGTGCGGCCGTGTAGTGCTCTTTTTATCATACAGACAAAATACACGAAGTTTTCAGAAAATCTTTGAAAGTTTTTAAAAAATCTCCGGAAATCTTCATAAGATCTTTGGAAACCTTCCGAATTTGTCGAAAGATAGCTTCTGACAATCATTTTTTGAAAATTTGGGAAAAATCTTCGAAAATCGATATCCTTACCAGTGATAACATGAAAAATATACCATTGTGTGTTTTGCATTGAAGACACTCCTGCCTGTATAATAAAAGGCGCCTTTAATGAAGTGAAAGCACATGGACAGCGGGACTACTGAACAAAATTCTAACTCAAACTCTTTCTCTATAATCCAACTTCCTCCTAAGCACTCTACAGGTTGATGAAAACTGCTGTAGAAACAATCATGCAGGAAACCTTAAGATTAAGAAATGTAAAACACAAAAAAGTAATAAAAGTAAATAAAATACAAAAAAGGAAACCTTAAGAAGCCCAGCTTGGAAAAAAGGTTTGTTCGAATGTCTTGAGTTGCCAGGTGTGTTCACATGACTGCCTTCTCACGCTTCAAAAGCCAACATCTTAAAACGTTAGGGTTTCTACCCTTATACATGAAAATATTCTCGATTAAAAGCTGGAACATCGGTCGGACCGATAAAACAATTGTGGAGGGTTTAGTATATATATCGACAACGTATTTTCGGTTCGTTTTGGCAATGATCTTTGATGTGGAATTTGATTTTGGATCTGACTCTTTCTCATTTAAAAAAAAAAATTAACTCAGTAGTTGGATCACTAAAACAAGTCTCAATTAAGGGAGACTTTCGGGGATGTCACCGGCTAGTCGTCCATTGCTCTCAATTACATGAGTTACGTTACAATGTTTTGAGAGAAAAAAGCACCCTTAAAGGAACCGTGTAGCTAATTGGATTATATAAAAGAAGCAACTGCTTCCCTAGTGGAGAATCAGCGTTTACTGACAGTCTTCTTCAGTTTTTCACTTCTAAAGTTTGTCTTCTTTGGCGAGGAACCCTTAGATAGCGGCAACACTTTATGTCTTCCCAATCTATTTCGTCTCCATTTGCCTTCTTCGTGAATTCTTCATCCTTTTCAAATTTTCTTACTTGAAGTGGAGTCTGATGCTGACAATACAGAGGCGGCAGATGCACAGCGAAAGGCGGTAACCTGATTGGAAGGTGTGCTTCTGAGATGAAGGGATGTGTCTCTTTTCCTTTTTGTGTTTGACTTCCTATCTGGGAAACTATCGAACCTTTTCTCAATGAGTCAAAACTCTGTTTTCTCAACCTCTGAAGTATTTGCCTTCGCTGAAACTCGGTAAAAGAGAAACTTGATGTCCGGCGCTGTTCAACTCGCTTGTTCTCAGAGCTTGTTGTACTTCTCAGGTATGACCCGGCCGAATGGCGCCGGCGGCAATTTATCAGAGCTGACATTTCACTGTCTTTTTGCAAAAGGTTTTCTCGATTAAATGCAGACACCGTCTCTATTGATATTGTTGGAATGCCGTTTAACTTTGTAGTATTTGGAGATGTTTGGAGTTTTCTAACCCGCACAAGATTTCCAGAGATTGCTTTAAGTTTTTCTTGATATTCAAGCATCTTGGACTTGTCGCGGTCAATACAACTTTCACTGACACATTTTTCTCTTTCCAAAAGATTCCGAACATTTTGCCAGTTATTGGCGAGTTGCTTGTTCTGATTTGATATTCGTTTGTTGATGTTTGTTGCCAAGATCGCTGGTTCAACTTCAAGTTCACGAATCATGGTTATCACCATCCCTCTCGAAGATCTGCCGAAAATGAAAATTTGATGTCACTGAAGTCAAGATATGTGACATACAATCGAACAGGCTCAATATCTAAGACTGCTATATGAATGACCAACAAAGCAAAAGTTCCACCTCCACCATTAACAGTTCATATAAACAATAATTTTATTTAACTTCGAAATACATAACGAGCCGGGAACTCGAACAAAAGCGATGTGTATTAATGAAAGACTGAATTAGATTGAAGACCTGACAAAGACCAAACAAAGTTAAGTATGAAAAGTATATACTTTATCAGTGAAAACGGTTATTGCTTTGGGTATCCCAGGGCGGCCTGATGTATCCTTAAGTCCAAACATTCTCCGCAGTGAACAACGCATAACCCGTTAAAAAACAAACAACAAACAAACAGCATAAAACAAAGAAATGTTAAAGAAACTTTAGACTGAGCTAATTTTCAATTTCTAAAAAGGGCTAAAGTTTTTCGAAATTTGGCGATTAGTCGATTATATATGTTGCCACCCATTTTGATTTCTGACGTACGTGCTTAGTTACGACGCCGGCACTTCTTTAATAAAGAACATGATTAGGAAGGAGCACTTGTTTGGCAGACAAAGATGGACAGTCTCAGATTATGTACCGATGTTTACCGACAGTCTCAGCCTGAAGTCTTCACACTGACCTTATCAACGAGTCTCTGTACTTGCACACTTGTCTGTTTGTAAATCTGTTTTAAAAAAATGTGTTAAATGCTGCTGTATGACCCCGTTCGGTTATTAATTAACCAGACTCTTATTCTCATGCAGAGTTAGAAAGACAAGTTTCTACACTCCATAAGTCTTGACGAAAACTGTGCTTAGTGTTGGTTTCCCTTAAAATCGGAGCACTGATGTTTTCCACAACAATTATTTTATTCGTGTAAAGTCACGTATAGTTCCAGGTTTGATTGTGTCTTAGCTCTCAGCTGCTCTCTGGCTGTTTTCATTTCACAGATCATTCACACAAAACTGACTATTAACTATAGACAAACCCATCGTCGATATTCGACTCCACGCAATTAAGAAAACAAAAGCGATATACATGTTAAAGAAAAGTCTTTAAAGTAATTCGTACACTCTTTCTCTTTTATAAGAACGTTGAGGCTGAAAAATGCCAAACTTTTTAATATGCTAAGAACACACCTCAGGCTGAGATTAGAAAGGAACGTTTGTTTCCATAAATTTTAAAAATGGCCGGAACGAAAAACCACTACTAAATATTGTGAGAGGACAGTGCAATTTCACATTTGTTTTTGTAAACAGGCGATAACAACGCATTTGGGTACTGATATATAAAGCGAGTTAGATGTTAGGGAACAGCCTTTAAAGGCTTTTAAAATGTTTATAGATACAAAGATGATCAAGAACACTTTTTTAAAAGTTTGAAGTTGAGATCATGAAAAATATTAAGAACGTTCAACCTTAGCCCACAAATAGCGTTCCTATAGAAAAAAGAGTGTACCACTGAACTAACACTTGATATCAAGCTGTTGTAATTGAAAAAGAAACGAATGAATTATCACCGAGAACCTAAATTCCAGGAGGTCTATATACTGCAACACCTGAATATGGCCAGAGATATAGTTTACGACGGAAGAACTGGCCTCAATTGCTGAAAAAATACGAGCCTTGATAATATCCAACTAAGGGTAACGTGCTCCCCAAACTGAGTATAATTCTTATAGGTGTAAGAGTACAACATGGTACTATGCATGGTTAGTGAGAAAATGACAAAGTTTTATTGAGACGATTTCTACTTTTACAAGGCGCCGCTCAGGCACACATTATTGCTCTCATTCTCGTTTTCGAGCCCACGTTTTCATCTGGCCTGCGACCGGAGTCCGAAGCTGCGAAGCAAAGCTGTCTCCAGTTGCAAAGCCAAAGACAATCAAACTGTCATGCCGTGTGCAAAATGAGACAGAGAACTCAGAGATCCGTTTTGAGCTTTTAAAATAGTGTTGACCTGGAAAATTCAAAATGAAGTTTAAAATGATTAGGACTACGTTTACCTTGAATTAGAAAGTTTTTTAAAAACATTTTGACAACTTTGGTTGAACTTATCAGTTTGGGTGAGTTCAGCAGGCGACAAGTGTATATCAAAAACGCTTTATAGTCCAGTCATTCTACGCCAAAAAATGGGTCAACCTCAAACTAATTGCAAGAGAAGGTATTTCAACGGTTTTCAACGTAGAAACCCATCCCCTAT
>JAOEHT020609956.1:0-15601 GCA_025448195.2 Parazoanthus atlanticus | reverse complement strand
TTTCTTGGTAGGGAAAGGGAGGGAGGGTAGTTGGACACTATTTGGTCAGCAACTTTCATTGCATTTTAGGTAATTTATTATTCGCTGGCAAATTGCGTTGCATCATAGAAAATTCGACTGCTCCTTTGCAAATTCTGTTATTCTGGCTCTATAAGCAAATCCGGTGATTTCCCTGGTAACTTATATTGCTCCCTGGCAATTTATGTTATTCCCAAGCAAATTCCCCAGTTATTTCCTGGCAAATGTTATAGTGCTGCGCTGTGGCAAATCATTTTTGCTTGACCAACAAACCCCGAGTCTTCAAGGAAGTATGGCACGCTTTTCCCTCTTTGAAAACTTTCCCTTTAGAAGTAACTTTACGTGAGTTCCCGTTGGATGGTTAACTTATATTATTCAATACTAGCTTAAGCATGGAGTTTTCTGTGACACTTTTCAAAAATTACACATTTATTGACAACAGAAGTTAATGAAAGTAAGTTAGTATAGTTGACAAACTATTAAGCATAAAGAAAGCCGTTGTTATGTGCGGTTTTTCCTGTGAAAGGTGTCAAGCCGCTCCTCTCTCTCCCCACGACACAGTACGCACTTGTACTTGGTCTTGTCCTTTGACAACTCGGCGTACTTTTTCTCATCAATGCCGTCGCAGTCTGCGGATCATGGAACAGAACAAATGTCACCATCAAACAACAACAAAACATAGCCTGCTTGTTCCACAGCCCTTCCCTAAGAGACCCGTTCTTAATCCTGCGAGCATACTGTCAAACAAACTATGCAGGGACCCTTGAGCGAAATAAGAAACACGGAAACTGATTGGATACGAGCTGGTGCATCTCTACTGAAGGCTTCGTGCCGTTTTTTTTGTACTTTTTGTTTGGGAAATAGTTCTTGTATCGTTAGGTTTTTACAGTTGTCTACCAGTACCAGTCCGACCTTCAATTGTAATTTTTTTCTTGCGACAGTTTGGCTCGATTAATTTCACTTTTCTGAGATTCATATTACATTCATATTTTAAAGTTTTCGTTGTATTATTGTAATTTTTGCAATATTAAATAGGTATTGTTGTACTTGTTTTTCCCATAAAGCTTTTTTCATTCCTCATAAAACTTGATTGCCCTTCCTTGTACTTAGTTAAAGTCTTATCTTCCAAACCTTGTAGAGGTTTCCTGTTCAGGCCTACTCGTCAATTATTCATACACTATCTCATACTGTTAGATTTTTCCGCATTTTTTAAATTCTGCTTTATACTAATAACTGCGACAGAATACTAGAACAAACCTGTATGAATCCAGCGGTCGCACTCATCGCAGCACACCATGGGCAAGTCCGATTCATCATTACGATAAACCTTAAGGCACATCGGACAGAAGTTTCCAGCACGAAAAAGTCTGAAATGAAATGACTGGTTACATACTGCACAACCGCATACATAAACACACACAAACATAATTAATATTACACCACTTCCCAGAAGGGCTTTTCCGAGGCAATTAACGCAATTCCAGTTGAAACTTGCATACACACGTTACACACGTATACTGATCAAACTCTTATACTTATATTTTCCAAAGGAAATCATTTAAAAGCTTGTACTTCAAAGAACGCTTAAGGTTGACAGCTTTTCATAGTTTAAGTTCTTTATCTAGAGCTAGAGTTCCATGATGTAACAGTTCTAGCTATAGTAAAAGGTACGCTGACCGCTGCTAGTTATGAAAAGCGGGCAAGTTTCTAGTTTTGTGACTAGTTATAGGATCACGTTTGGACAGATAAATATACCGGGGCACATCCTGTCATGCACGTTTACGCCAATATGACATCGTGGTAAAATAGTTGCTGCCTGTTCAGTTACTGTAAAGCACGAGTTACAATGTACATGGTCATATATTTGGTTCCGCTAACTGTGCGGATGTACTGTAACACAGTTACTTTCAATAGCACGTGTGTGGACAGATTTACAAACAAATCTACGACTCGATGAAGTAAACATTGGACAAGCGCACACAAAGTGGAACACTGCAAATCGATGTCAATACCTTGAGCACGCTGTACACAAGGTCTGGATGAACTGGGCCTCAGACCCGTCTCGTGGTTTGGTGTACTGAGAAGAGAGTAGAGCAGTATTGGTAAGAATACAGAAAAACTAACTACAGCTCGGCAAACATAGACCACTTTCATAATACGCCCCAGTGGCCATAAACAAAAATTTCAAGTCGAGGTCAAATTCCAAGTTGTCATACATTTGCTGTATTTCGGCCTTTCTGTTCATGGTCACTGGGGCGTATTATGAAAGTGGTCTATACATTCTTTTTTTTAAAATAAGAACGTCTAACTTTGGGGCTTAAGCTGGATGTTCTTAAATGTTTTAAGGATTTCAGCCTCAAATGTTCTTATTTTTTTAGGATTGAGTACATACTTAGATTTTTATTTTCCATTCACACAAGCCAAACCAAAGTGGAAATATACTGACAATTGATGTGTAACATTTGTTGTATACAGGGAACAGTGCCCCTACCGTGATCAAGGTACTGAGTAATTTAATGTTTTCTTAAAAGATGTACGAGTGTCACTAGCTGCCTTTGTATATCCACATTTCGGAGTAGCCATCAGGCGAAGTTGCACGAGCATTAAGGCCTGTGCAAACGAACGCAACATGTTGGCACAACATCGCCCAACATTGTTGGGCACAACATCTTGCGTTCGTTTGTACACCATGTTGGGCTATGTTGCATGATGTTGGCACATGTTGCGTGAAGCCAGTTTGAAACCAGTCAAACTTTTTACCCAACATATGCCAACAGCTAAAAAGGAAATGTTTGAACCAAATATTCCCTTAACGGAAATGGAACACCAACTCTGTATTGAAAACGTCCAGTACCATGCGGTCAGTGAAAAACTAACGCAGTGACCTAATACGGTATGTTAATCAAACAACCACTCTAATAAAAAAAGCAAAACTGCAGCCTTTCGTTCTCTTCACTCTTTTTCCCCACTACATTTTCTGTTTCTTATCGTCCAGTATACCCAAAACTTAATGAAACCTGAAAAACAGGAAACATAATTTTTTTTGAAGCAATTTTGTGCTGAGGGACTAAGAGTAGTTTTGCAACGCCTTCCATTCAAAATAACAAACGGCTTTTTAATTAAGAAAAAGTAGTTAACTGTATTCCGAGTGACACTGACTGCTCTTCGCTATTCAATGACGGTCGTAAACATGTCATCGAAAACTGAAGTGAATTTACGGCATGTGAATTCCACTGTTATTTTTAGAACATGCGGATGTTGAGAGAACGCAATTCCGCTCTTGCTCAGCTAGCCGAATTATCACTCCAGAAATGCCATTTCTCATTATTTTTGCAATTATTATTTCGCAATCCGTCCGCTAACCTTTACTTCCCCCAACGTCGGCATGAGTTAAAAAATTATATATGCAGGGCTTAGTCTGGGGTGTCCTTCACTTTCTTTTGTATTTCACCCTTTTCTTTAATTTCGTTACACAGGCTTTGGTTGCGGAACCTAATGGGAGTTGATTAATGGCTTTTTGAATACTTTTGAAAACAACGCTACAAAACGATAAACATTTAAATAAACAGTATGCCTTCAGTATTGTAGTATTAATAACTGCAGAGCCAATCCACACCGCAAACCGCAACAGCACATGATATGAAGCACCCGGCAAGACAATGACGAACTTCCAATGTTAAAGAATACCGGTTTGTTTATTCATGATCGACGTTTACCACAGGCGGCCCAAGCTACCATGAGATATATTTGGATATATGGGAAATTGAAATTACTTGGGTGTTCGGTTACATATCACGATTAAGGGAAATTTGAATTTACCCCATTATTGTTTCTGCGGTTTCTTTTCCTTCGATTTTCAATTTTCCCACAGTCCATCAATTCGTGTCCAAACCACTCCAAAACCCGCCACTCAGCACAAGTAGTGACAACTAGTACACAAGAAACCTGAGGTAAATGGTGAAATTTACAGTTTTTCATAACACTATAGGAGACAATTCAAATTTCCCATACATTTGCTTAAAATGACGATATGTAACCGAACACCCAAGTAATTCAAATTTCCCTTATATCCAAATAAATCTCATGGTAGCTTGGGCCGCCTGTGCGTTTACACGTTGGCCGCGCGCCGAGAGCCATCGTTGTACAGCAACGGATAAGTGATAAACATTCCCGTGGTTCATAGGGTACTCGCCATTACGTAAATTATGGTCCATGTCGAACTTTATCCCCTGTTACGGAAATCTCAGTTATTGAACTTCGTGTACTTGTTTCGAAACAAATTCTAGCGTGCTCCCGCCTCAATCATTTAGTATCTCTCACTGCCAATTCACTATTTTGCTAAATTGAACAAATATATTTTAATTCACTATTTTGAATAACTTAAATAAAGGTATTTTAAACAAAGTGTGCCACAATTTATTGAAACTTTACAGGACAATAAAATTCTAACAATCTTGTGAGAAATACCTGCTACGTCTGCGTAAGCCAGAAATATGAAGTGCTGTGGTTAACGGCCATGTTACACGAGGCAATTTTTTCTTGCAATTTGCTGAGCAACTGATTGTGAGTTGCAGTAGACGTGTTACACGCTGCAACTGGCTTCGCAATGTTGCGAAAGTAAAAGATTGTTCCACTATTTCGGCAACTTGCTTCGCAAGTCTTCGTTGCGCAGCAAGTTGCAGAGGGAGTGTTACATTCCCAATTTTTTCTGCAACTTTCTTCGCAACGGCGTTGCGTTGCGAGTTGATCTCATTAGTTATTAAATCTATGCATATGTCTTTACTTAACCAATTATTAACGCAAGTCTTCGTTGCGCAGCAAGTTGCAGAAGGAGTGTTACATTCCCAATTTTTTCCGCAACTTTCTTCGCAACGGCGTTGCGTTGCGAGTTGATCTCATTAGTTATTAAATCTATGCATACGTCTTTACTTAACCAATTATTATACCAAAATTCTTGTACATTAGAATAGAGTTGCATAAAGCTAATGCAAATTCGCACTCGTTTCTGGTGTCCCAGGGATCGACACGCTTTTGCTCGAACACATTAATTCAACAAAAACTTCACATTTTGCCCCCTTCAATGACTGGCCCACCACAGACAAGCCCAAGCTCATAATTCGAGTAAGATACTATAAACAAGATGTTTGAGAATTTATTCGTTTCCGAAAATTCCTTAATATTGCTGTTCAAAGTTAAAATGAAGTTTGTGTACTTGTGTGTTTTGTGCAGTTTGGGGGCGATTTGAAGCCATTTGGAGCAATGAATTGGCAGTGCTGTTTCCTCCTAATAATCTTTTATGCGGGGAAACATTTTTGTCGCTTCATCGCTCCAACTGGCTTCAGATCGCCCCCAAACTGGACACAACAGTTTGGACTGATTTTGCTGCGGTAAATACACCATTTTACCAATGCAAATTTTGCGCTCGTTCCAGGTCTGAAAATGATGTTGCTTGGTCACATTTTGTTTCATTAATTCAACAAAAATTTGAATTAATTGCCCTTAGAGACCTGGGAAAGAGCACAAATATGCACTTTGTCTAGTAAAATGGTGTATTGGGGAATAGTCTGCTGCTTCGCAGGAGGTTAATTGGTTAAAGACTAATACAACAAAAATTGTTTATGTCGATCATTTTGCAAATTTATCACCTCATTAATTAAGGAGGGGCAATGTCCCCTTATGATTGCATAATATTTTGCTGCTCGGTAAAAGACATTGGCTGTGGTCACACTTAGGCATATAACTATAGTTTAACTTTAGTCACGAAAACTAAATTTCCTAGGTGACTGCAGCCAACCTATTTTCCGCTGTTCCAAAACAATGAAGAGTAAAATTTCTAACTATAAGTACCAGTAGGTACAACTTCTGAGCGGTCACACTACTCAAATTACTGTAGTTTTCTGAATGCTAACTAAAGTTAAATATCCTAGTGTGAATGCAACCATTATCTTTAATAATATTTTACCGAGCAACGAAATATTACAAAATTGACATCTACTAAAACGAATTTAAGCATAATTCTTCCTTAAACGTTCAGTAGACTTAGTACGGATGGCCAAATTTCGACTGAGCACGAATGAAACAGATTGCAGTTAAGAGCATGGAAGCGAATTTCTTACTGGCCGAAGGATAACTTTGTTCCAAAATTCATTGTTCCTTGACAGTTCTGCTTGTTAAAAGAATATTGTGCTTTCGTGCAACAAAAATGTTTTTATCAATATTAACTTTCAGTAAGAAGATAAGGAAATATCGTGATACTAACCCTTTAAATAATACAAGAAAACATGAAAGGTATAAAAATGTTGCTGCCAGGGCGATTAGTGGTCATGATTAAAATGTTAAGTGTTAAAACTGATCTATGCTAAAAACTATACCAGTAAAATGTTGGTAAAAGCGTAAAAGTTCTTACAAAATGTTCCCAAATTTTCGATCCGCTACCCCGGATCTTCCTCGGGGGACAATCAATTATAAATTCAAGATCTTGTTTATTATTAGGGTTCATATGATATGAAATTTGAAGCAAAATACACAGCTTCAGATCTTTCTTCCAAGAAAAAAAAATGTTCAGTTTTATACATTTTGTTTGTTTAACAGTTTCCATTAGCCTTGTTTATAAGCATGTGATTTAAGTTGTAAATATCTTACAAAAAACTAAATGTAAAACAAAACGTAGCAAAAAATATCACATAATTGTGCTCATCAGTAATTAGTTGTGATTGGATGATATTAGCCGCACTCTCAAATATAGTAATTACTTCAAAAGCAAATCGTAGCATTGTAAAGATGAAACCGCTATTGCCGTTCCAAAATATCTGAAAGAATATACTTGACTAAATTTCATAGCCATTAGATAATTGGACTAAAAATTGGAAATGCAAAAGACCTTAAGGAGTACTTTTCTTGACTTTGGCCAAAGTCCGCTATTTTTAAAAGCTTTATAGTTGAATGATGTTAACCAATATCATTTTGACGTATGAATCTAAATGAAATAATTATAGAGCAAGTTCAACCGCTGTAGAACGTGATTAAGATTTTGATTTTGTATTTCATGATTATGATATTGACATTTCGCGATGGTGGAACTATAGAAGAGAGATTCACAGAAGACGTAATCTCATATGTAATCTTAACGGGTTTAGATTCCTTTAAAACGAAACAACTTCCTACGGTCATGACGATGCGTTTGATATTTTTTGCTCCGAGTTCGTCTAGTGTGACAACAATCACGTGCTGTGAGATTTAACGAGAAAAAACCTCAAAAACTCGAGGGACTAAACTTATGAAAGAGTGAGCAGTTTACTAATACTATATTGTAAACATCGTCTTCAATTAAGTGATACGTGGTGTTCCCCGCTTTGTTTCTGCCTGAAGGGAAGCCGAAACATCAAAACACATTTGTTGTTTTCAGCGTCTATTTAAACAGCAACTTATCTCCGTCTTCGTACGCCAGCAACTTGAAGTGAACACAAAACAAGTGCCAACACAGTGAGGAAGAACTTCGACAAGTTAAGTTTCTTCGTACCTACAACGACGTGAATCGTGTGGTACCTACGGAACAGTTAACGACTACTGCCGAGTATTTAACTTATGAATTGAACGATGCACATATTTTCTATTTTATGGAACTAATCTCTAAGTTGATATTGTACCTGCGTTTGCTTTCATTCCTGAAAGACTTTAACGTTGCGTCTCAACGAGTGAACCTCTCATTGGAAGCTAATCAACAGGCAACTAACGGATCGGCAATGTTTCTAACAATGTTGCCATTTCCAAGGAGAAAAGTCGTCTGTATCTTCCACTTTTTGGCATTTTGGTTGTTTATACTACATCTTGGAACAAACTTCGATCCAACCAACTGCATCTGCGAACCTCCTTCAGAATGCAACGATTGTACATTTTCTGATATTTATCAAGATGTGAATTTGTTTTCAGCGATGTGTGACAGACACAACTTAACATCTGTCCCAATAATGATACCTCGATATCATCTGGGAAGACTTTATATCTCGTTTAATACAATCAGCAAGATATCTGCAGAGATTATGGCAATGTATCCAAATCTGAAGGAACTGTCTCTCAATGCAAACAAACTGACAGCGATTACTAACGGAAGCTTTAAACACAACAAGATTCTTGAAAAACTTTACATAAGCGCAAACGGAATAGAAAATTTGAACAAGGAAAACTTCGAGGGATTGCAACTTTTGACTCGGTTGATTTTGGAAGAAAATCATATTCAATACTTACAAAGAGGCACATTTCAATTACTTGGGAGCTTGGCCGAGTTGAGCTTGAGTGATAATGAAATATCTGTTATTGAAGAGGGAGCCTTTGAAGGCTTGTCGGAACTCAGAACATTGATGCTTGGTGGAAACAGACTTACAGACATCCAATTTACCTTTTCAACACATCCATCACTAACGTTTGTTGACTTAAGTTACAATTACATAAACGTAATAGAAGAACGAACATTTTCAAGAGTACCGTCTTTAAGAACGTTACATGTCAACAATAACGAGTTGAACGATATTCCATCTCACGCACTTGAATTTACTAAGAACGTGACCGAATTGGATTTCAGTGAAAATCCTATCAAGTTTATCCCATCTGAAGCATTTGTAGGATTAAATGCACTCGAAACATTGTTTATAAATTCTTGTGACATCCATTATCTACACCCAGGTTCCCTTACTACAATGAAGTCCCTGAAAAGAATTTACTTAAATGATAACCCGTTGGTCTGCGATTGTCAGATGACATGGTTTAGACAATGGCTAGAACTGGAGTCACGGAACAGCACCAATCAGAGACAGAAGACCTTAATGTTTCGTGCACATGAACAAAACAAATCTGATCAGAACTTTAATTCACCTAGTAGAATCATCTGCCAGTATCCAGCGAGACTTCAAGGAATGCAAATCCTCAAGGTGAAAGTTGAGGATTTCCTCTGCTCTTGTGAAACTTGTGTGTCGCAAGTCAGCTGTCACGGTACTGTTGATCCGCTCTGCAACTGCACCAACACTCAGCTGGTAAACACGTGTAGTTCCACCTGTGAACTAACAGCATCTGGACTAAATAATTTCTGCACTGAGTTCAACAAAATTTGTTATTGCTCAGAAAAGTCGAAAGCTTGCGGGAAAAATGCGGACATATATGTAAAAGATGGGAAACGCTTATGCAAATGTAAAGATGGATTTAGCGGTGATGCGTTGATAGAATGCTTCACCTTGAAAAAGAGTGACGAGGATGAAATGCACGTACTGAGAGTTGCATTCTTGATTACTGGTGTAACAGTTGTTGCGTGTTTAGCAACGTTTGTCATTGGCTGGTGTAGACTGAGATTGCGCAGAAGACACAGCTCCCCCGACGGCGTTGGTCTAGACTGGAAAAATGCGATTCCATTCTCAAGTTGGGCCAATGGAGATACTTCGATACAGTTGCCGAGTAATTCTACCACAGACTTACAGTCTTCACAAGTACAGCTTCAAGAAAATTCAGGTGAACTTTTTCACACGTTTTACTATAACCGTTTATATTTTTATTAATTAATAAAACTTGTTCTTTCCGATACAGGAAGAATGATTACACCGCCAGATATGTTAGTAATGAGTCAGTTAAGGCATTGACGATGGTAAAACCGAGGACGGTCGCTGGAATTTTAATTTCCCGTTTTCCGTTTTCTTGTTTATATAAACCATTCCATTTTGCGCGAAAATGTGCAAAGCCTTATCCTTTAAGTCGAACGAAATCGAGATTGTATGTATCTAGAAGTTCACGTTGCCCAATATTGAGCTTTTCACTGTTTGTGTAGAGTGCAATCGAAATACTTTCCCGAGCCAGGTGGCTCATAGGGCCGGCGCTTGTCTCCGGTTTCCGTAGTGTACTTAAGCGGATAAGAGGCTGTGACTCCCCCTGGACAGGACAGGACACTAATCTATCACAGGTTAGCCCCCAGCAGAAGCTGGTACTCACTTATACAGCTGAGACGACTGGAGCCAGTCGAGTAAAGTGCCTTGCTCAAGGACACAACACAGTGGTCAGGCCGGGGTTCGAACTCACGACCTTCAGGTTACGAGTCAGACACGGTAACCACTCGACCACTGCGCCGCCGGATTAGGAAAAGGTTGAACAAAAACGTTGGTCCCTTCAATCAAACAGCGTGCTTCTTTCGAAATATAACAAAACAAGCTGTATATCAGGTTCTAAGCTTATCCTAATTCTTATCAATCCTTTTAGTATTTATTGCGTAGAGGAGGTATTTAGAAATCTTTCCCGAGGCAGCGTGGCGCATTGGTGGGGTTGGTGGTGGGAGTCGTGATCCAGATTTCAAGCCCAGTCTCAACTCGGATCTGTGCAGGAAACCGGTGATCTCGAGTTCAAGCCCAGCCCTGGTCACGCTTGTGTATAGCCAACTGGGTTCAGTTGTATGAAAAACTGTACGTCGGACGTTAGCCTAAACGTTAGCAAATACTGTGCAAAAACGTCAGACGTAAGAGCGAACGTCCTGACGTAGAGCTTTATGCAACTGGTTCATCGAGTGTCTCCGACCTATTGGGGATATTTTATTATCTCTAATATATCCAAAAATATCTCCGATTTCAACTTGATATTACTTCAGTGTTTCGCGGAACACTTGTAAACTTGCTGGTGAAGCTAAACGCGCTTCCACGTAAAATATAGATATTTTATTTGTATCTTTTATTCTCATTACGGAATACGATCAATCGAGCGCATGTGTATCGGTATTGTGTTGCACTGTGGCGGTTTTCTCCGACGTTGCCATCCTTACTTGCTGCTTTAGCTACCTAGCTAATAATATAAGGTACTTGCACCGGATACTGAAAAGGCCAATTTTGAACAAGGCGAGAATTGGGCCAGAAACAGGCCATGGCGAGATTAGTTAGTTAGTTAGTATAGTTATTTATTTATTTGTTTGTTTGTTTACCAAGTGATAACTTTACAAGTATATAAAAAAAATAGAGCTGATTGCAGATTATATGGTTGCCGGGAAGGCCTAGAGTAAAACCATTAGGCTTGTGCTAGTTTAGGCTTCCTTTCTAGTTTACAAAGGTTTGTCTAAAGATACTAGGCCTTTGAAGCGAACACTAAACATCTTGTCTCCCGTTGCCTGTAGTGACTTGGGACAAATGGGAACTATCACGTGAACGACTGCAGATAGGCCAGAAAATTGGTGAGGGCGAGTTTGGATGTGTAATGAAGGGGCTTCTCATTTCGGGTAAGTAGACTGTTACTAACCAAGAGCCGGAAGGTACAGATTCAAACACAAAATAAGTATTTTAAATGTGCAACATTTTCTCATAATTCAAAATCTCAAGAATCAGGATCCGGATGTAGGTGGAAGAGCAGATAAGAAAACGAAGGCAAATATATTCATGTTCTCATGCAGAACTTTTATATGTCATACTTTTCCACCTTCAAAATAAGATTCACATCCACATTCTATAACCTCCCCGCAGACTATTACAATCGGTGGTGAGGTTAACATTATGAAGCCATTGAAATAACTTGAACTAAAACTGAACGACTGTTATACTTCAAAAAACTTCGACGGCAGTCAACGGGTATAATAAAGACCTGTTTTTGTCAAAATTCGATGTATAATAGCGAAACTGTATGCAGGGTTCGTACACGTCCAGAGTTTTAAAAATCCAGGACTTTCCAGGAGTTTTTTCCAGGCTCTTTCCAGGAGTTTTCCAGGAATATTTTGTAAACAGCCAAAAAAACACTTTGCAGAAAACTCATAATGAACCCTGCATTAACGGAGGACTAACTTCCCAATGATCATATTTTTCAAAGCAGAAGAAAACGAGACTTGCCGGCCCGCTAAATTTATTTCATTTTCCAGGAGTTTTCCAGGAATCAGTGTAAAATTCCAGGACTTTCCAGGAAGCGTACGAACCCTGTGTAAGGGTTGAAGTCGAACAATTTCCCATACATTTGCTGGAATTTAGCCTTGGTTATCCCCTGGTCAAGATGGCGACGAAACCAATGTACTAATATGGCAATGGGGGGTCAGCTAGGTGGATGGTACAGTTTACCAAAATGCAAATAAATAATAATAAATAACAGCTGTAACATTCTGATCTTTCTCTTCGAATTATTATCCACAGAACTGGGCAAGACAGAAGTTGCTATAAAGACGTTAAAGGAAGAAGACAAACAATTTGAATATATGTACAAGGATATGATGTGCGAGCTGCGGATACTAAAAAAGATTGGGCAACATCCAAACATTGTCAACCTTATTGGCGCATGTACTTTACCAGAAGGACCGCTGTACATTGTGACCGAGTTTGTCGGTGGAGGCAACTTACTGAACTATCTACGAGCAAATCGTCATGGTCAGAAAATAGAGTACGTCAATGTAGATCCGCCGTTATCTGAGAAGGACCTGCTTCAAATAGCGTTGGACGTTGCCCAAGGAATGAAGCACATTTGTCAGATTGAATTGGTGCATCGCGACCTTGCTGCCAGAAACATTCTATTGACAACCGAAGGGAAAGCTAAGGTGACTGATTTCGGCCTCTCTCGCAGCGTTTACACAGAAGGAATTTACATTAAAACGTCTCAAGGCCGATTGCCTTTGAAGTGGATGGCTCCAGAGTCTATCGAACAGTTTGTGTTCACGAGCAAAAGTGACGTGTGGTCATATGGGGTACTTCTGTGGGAGATAGTAACATTTGGTGGTTTTCCTTACCCAGAAATCCCTGCATCCCTACTCCTGCCTCGACTCAGCACTGGTTACCGACTGAAGAAACCATTTAATTGCTCAGACGAGCTGTATGACGTCATGCTATCTTGCTGGCATGAAGACCCGGATTTACGTCCGACGTTTAATGGATTGAGTGGAATACTTCAGAACATGTTATCAGAAATCAGTAATGGATACGTGAATCTGGATATAACACAGATTTCTCGTTTTGCCGAACAGGAAATACTTGGGGAAGCAGCTCCATCTACTCCCGAAACCGAGGACACATTTCTGTGATACTGTTGGAAAACCGAACGATTTATTTGACAAAAACTGTACGCTGTTGCATCCAGTACTGAATCCTAGTTCTTTGAGCGGGATTTAAACACTACGATTTGTCGGTCCATTTTTTATTAAGAAACTGAATGAAATCGATCTGGAAATTGGCCCGATTCCAAAAGTCTGTTGCACTGCAACAGATTTTGGTGAATCGGGACGATTTTTGTAATTAAATCTTGAGCTCCGATTGGCTATGCAAATACAACAGGTGCTATTTTTGGTAAACCTAATCAACGGCCAAATCCGGCCGACAAATCGTAGCGTGTAAGGTTTAGCCAAGGGAGAGAGAATATACAAAGGAACTTCAGCTATGTAATTCATCCCTTCAAGTATTAAAGAAATTACTCCGAAACCAAACATCCTGGCTGCCCTAGCCTGCCTAGCGAATACTCGCTTCATCAATACGACTGTTCCCTCAGTATAAAGTCTTTAACTCACTGCAGAGACATGCCGGCACATACACATGCGTGCCTTACCTTTTTATCTGATACCAAATCAAGTGATTCACAGACAACAGGCAGGAAACCTACCTACAATTACTTGTATCAGGGTGCAAGTACAAAAACCGAGGCAAGCTGTTGAAGTGCCAAACCAATCACAAAACGGCTTTTAACGACTAAATCGTGCGCGTATTTTCCCAGAAAAACCGTGGGTAAAGTCAACGGTTTACGAACGCTTCGTCTTTTTTCTTTTCTTTTTTTTTCCTTTTTTTTTTCACTTTCACAAACTAAAGAAGAGAAAAAGAAACGGTTTGAACAGTTCAATTACCTATTTGACCATGACGTCCCAGTTTGTTTACATTTCGTTATTCAAACTTTCCACAGAAGTCTCCATTCTAAATGTTGAGAGTTTGAATGTAACGAAAATGTTGTTTGCTAAACGTTTCGAAGATTTTGTAAAATATATCTCCAGCAGGATTTGATGTCTGTTACTGTTAATGCAGTTTCTTTTTCTTCCTTTAAATGTGCCAGACTTTATTGCTAACTGTATCCTGTATTGATTCATCACGTAGCCACTCTGCTCGTTTTGCCTTTTAATTAATCTGAGTAGCTTTTGTTAATTGTCAACTTTGTAAATTATTTTAATACCGGGTGGTAATAAAGCTATCTTGTGGTGTCTACAATACACTTACCGCCATAGTTACTGTTGTACTATTACCGTTGCGTGGTGGGATTGATGTACAGCAAAACAAAATTTAAACAAACCATATTTTGACGCTTACAAAATGCTGCGATGGGAGTTTTTCATTGAAACGATTTTTTAAAAAATATGTGCAGCTGGATGAATGACAATACAATTTCAAATACGTTTTACCGTCGCATCGTGGGATTGAGGCAGGGCAAAATAAAAGTTTAAACAACTCCATATTTTGACGCTTACAAAATATTGCGATAGGAGTTTACCATTTAAATTATAATGCAATTGTTTTTGTGGTCAAATAGGCCAAATATAGTCAACGAAACCTATTTGGACTTTCCCCAGTTGAAAATGATATGCCTTTTGTTTGTATTATTGTACAGCCAGTGATTTGATAATCAAATAGGGTAATTGGATTGGTATATATTACAGTCTGTGTCTTTTACTCAGCTAACCGGCGCAAGTGGGCTAGGATTTTGATAAAAGCTGCACTCGACATCTCGGAAAACCGCAAACCAAACTCGCAAACTTGCAAAAAGCGAGAAAAATATACTAAAGGCAACAGATATCTTACTTATTTCCGTCCACTGTTAAAGATCAGTCATGTAATTTTTTGTTGAAAAATAGTTACACACTTCATACTTTTGTTATAATAATTGGCTTTCGGGACGCCATCTAGAAAATTCGGCCAGCGATTGCCTCTTGCTACCTCGCACGCATGCGCAGTTGTTATTCCGACATGTTCGCTGCACTGTAATACACACTCGCTGAGAAATCTCCATTTTTGTAGAACTACATGTACCAGCAAAAACTTAACACGTTAACTAAAATTTTCCGTGGCAAAAACAATTATCGCAAACATGATCTCATCAAATATGATCATAATACTGCATTTCGACACCTCGATAATTTTGTGTGCACTCTGTCCACAAAACATGAAGTATATCCGAGTCATTCAGAAATAAAGATGTCGTCAAGTCTTCGAGGTTAGCATTCCCAAACACCTTTTCTGATATAAAATCTCTCGACTTTACACAATAATGTATCCCTCTTCCAGTAGATTTGATTGCGGAGGTTAAAAAAACACCCCTACGTTCTTGAGACGATGCTCAACGTTCATTTGCTAAGTCTAGTACCACAGTACGGTACTCAGTCCTGATGTATGTTGAAGAGCTTGGCCAGTTCGTTTAAATCGTTTTGTTCTTTTCCTTCCTTGATAATCTGAAAGCAAATGAACGAATGTCAAGTAACTCTTAGCTCGGAACCCTACCGGGGAAACGGCTAAGTGGCCAAGAAGACTGAGGGACGAATCATATGATATTACGAGCATGGGAGAGGGGGAGGGCGCTCGTTATCAGTTTGGTGTCACGAAAATTGCTTTGGGGGGGGGGGGGGGGG
>JAOEHT020609846.1:0-15608 GCA_025448195.2 Parazoanthus atlanticus | reverse complement strand
CGATGTGCTGTCAAAAGAAATGAACTCGGTCGATGTGCTGGGAAACAAAATAAACTTGGGCGATGTGCTGTCAAAAGAAATGAACTCGGTCGATGTGCTGGGAAACAAAATAAACTTGGGCGATGTGCTGTCAAAAGGAATGAACTCAGTCGACGTGCTGTCAAGAGAAAATAAACTCGGCCGATATGCTCTCAAAAGAAAAATAAACTCCGCCGATATGCTGCCAATAAAAGTAAACGCTAACGATAACGAAACATTGCACCGGATTGCAAGTTGCCAGTAGATGTCAGACGTTCGCAATTCTTTTCGCAACTCGCAACGCAACTCATTCTTTGTCTACGATAAAACTAGATACATCAGCCGCTTTTCGCAAAATAAAAACAACTGTAGTGTATTAAACTGCGACAGAAAGTTGCAAAGCAAGTTGCAGTGGACATGTTACACGCTGCAACTGGCTTCGCAACGTTGCGAAAAGTAGAATATATTGTTCAACTTTCTCCGCAACTTGCTTCGCAATTTTTCGTTGCGTTGCAAGTTGCAGAGACGGGGTGTTACACGTGCGATTTCTTCCGCAACTTGCTTTGCAATGGCGTTGCGTTGCAGGTTGCAGAGAAAATTGCCTCGTGTAACAGGACCTTCATAGAACAATTTATTCCAATACTTGAAATAATCTCTTTGAGCTAAGTTAATTACCAAGTTTGTACTGCAGAAGTTTATTTTTATGTTTTAATTTCAAACAATATGCGAATAAATGCACTCGGCGGTTTCATGTCTGCTTGTGTTTGGAGACAACTTGCTCTTTGCATCGCTGCACAATGGATTGAACACGCTAGAAACAAAAAAATATTTATTAAATCTTGCGATCTAGTGATAGGCCTGTGCTTCAGGCCTTGCATCGGCGTTTCTTTCTCCAAACCGAATCGAAACTAGTCCGGTTCGTGGCTAAAGACACTAAACGAGGAATAATTAGTTCACCAATCGTCTTTATACTTTATTCGCCACTTTATATTGTATTTAATATAAAAACATTTATTTTTTCTATTTTTTGCATTTTTTTCAACCGACCAACCCTAGAAATTTCGAAAAAAATCCATGCTCCGAAAAATCAACTTGGTGTGGCCTTGGGAGTCAAATTTAGTGATTGTATAGGGGATTAAATCATGTGCAAATTATAACCATTGAGATACATTAAATAAAATTGTATGTGATATTCCATAAAACCTTTAAAAAACACACATGTACAGACTGGGCCAGTAAACTGTACAATGTAGAAGAAAGTGTAGAGAACAGGACAAGCAAAGACTGAAAAAAGGTTATGGCCAAATCGAGCAGATCCGGACACATAATGGATAAACGGACATGTGTCCTCGATCATGACAGCAATAGTTTCCTGCCTCGCTTCGCCTGGCAGCAATCAAGTGACGATGTATTGGAAGACTGTATAGTATTATTACTGTATCGGGTTGGTTTTTAAAATTTCTCCATTTCGTTATGACATCACAGACTGTACAATAATACAGACATCACTCTTAGTTGCAACTTTTATAAGTGTGAATTAATTTTGCCTTACTGTACTAGACCACAAAAACAATTTAGTTTTAATTGCAGTTGAAAAACTCATATTCACAATGTTTTGCAAGTATCAAAGTATTGTTTATTTGCATTCTGTTTGCTCTACCAGCACGTACTTCATATCCCACAATGCCGCAGTAACACATACTTTTAAAGTTAATTGACAGCCATCCTGGTGCAGATATATTTCACAAAATCATTGATCTTTTTAGTACCAAAATTTACCACTTCATTCAAGTCTCGAAGCTGTTAGTATTGAGACTTCTGTAGAGTTGGAAAAATAAGAAAAAAACTGTGAAATAGGGTAATAGAAATGTCAGGAAAGACAACCTTAATGCACTTGTCACATTGTCTTTGACACCCCAGTAAATAGCAGCCCCTGGGATTTGTTGCCTTTGGATACTTTTTTTGTCCCTGTAGGGAAGGGCATTATACATATTTATTATTAGTGAATGTCATTAACCTAAATAACCCATAGGAATGCCACCATAAGATTTGTCAGTATAAATGCACATTAACATGGCAACTTTCCCACCTTGTACTCCTCGGAAAACTGTTTACTTTCGCAGGGACCGCGGAGCCGGGGGGCTGCGACCCCCCAATAAGTTGCTGTTTTAAAAAATGGTTTTACAGCTGTACCTTTCAAAAATAAAACCAAGTGTATGGCGTGTTGTTTTCTGTTCATCACTACCAACAGTTTACTTTTACGTTCTGTTGTTTTGCGTGATTTTAAGCAGTTTTCCAGGCAGGTCTCTCTGGTCGGTTCCTGATAAACGAAAAATCATGTCATTCAAGAATTGAATAAAAAAACTTTGTTACCTGATGTATCATTCCTGGGTCTCAGACGATGCTTGCGATTATCATCAGTCAAAAATTAATATGATCAATTTAAAGTTACTTTTCTGTTCAAAAGCTGCTTCATTCATGTAAACTTGCGATTTTAGACACATTTCTAGCGATTCTAGAAGCCCAAATTTTCAAAAGCGCCTACGGTGTTTGTTGTCCCCCAATCAAAAAGTTAATTTGCCAATACTACAAGCATTGTCCGGCAAAATGATGCTATTGTATTTTTTCAAGCGATGCTGCAGTCCCTAGTCTCTCCAGGCTGTTGTTGTTATTAGTTGCCAGTATTTCAATTGTAGATAATGTGCTCTATGGTGACCATGTACATTTATGTGTACATACCAATCCAGCCTTGAAATTCCACTTCAAGCAAATCATAAGATGTGAAAAATCAGTTTATTTCTTTTAACCCTTTAAACACAAAATATGTCATTTGACGTATTTGGGAATGCGGTACAAATAAAGTAATGTCGGCTTACTTTGCGAAACGAAACAAAATAATTTCGCAAAGTACAAATAAATCATAATTTGCATTTTGCGAAATGATTTCGGAAAATACAAATTTGTACTTTGCGAAATGGGCAATGAAAACCCTGTTTTCTAAAAAAATGTGAGCTATACCCGACTGTATACAATCCGAATGCCATTCGACAAGTGTGCAAGGAACCGATAATGAAATTGCGTGACAAAAAAGTCATTTCGCAAAATACAAATTTGCGAAACCAACTCGTTTCGCAAAATACAAATCTGCGAAACAAACACGTTTCGCAAAATACAAATTTCGTGTAAGTGTTTCATTTGCTCGCTTTTGTATCCTATGTGACTTACTCCGGACGCAACATTGGCGATGAGGATGGGAGGAAAACATCTCCCAGTGTTAGATTTATCAGGTCCGGCCTCTCAAGTAGCAGAGCAATGGAAGAAATGGAAAAGGGCTTTACAATATATTACACCGAAGACAAAGTCTCACAGCCCCGAACTTAAGAAGACAGTAGCCCAACTACTCCATTTCGAAGGAATGGAATTCCAAGATTTATTCGAAGACTTCCAAGATCTGGGACCCATCCGAGTGGAGGACGATGAATATCAGAACGCAATTAGAAAGCTTGACAATCACTTCAGAACTAAGGAAAATTTTCTTTATGAAAGACCTGTTTTTCGGCAAATGGCGAAAGCCCAGAGAGAGACCGCTGAACAGTTTACGACCCACTCGAGGAAACGTTAAACAAGCGAGGCACTGTAATTTTGGGGCCGCTTTAGGACAATTTACGAGACCACTTTATAGAATAACTTAAGGACTTGGAACTCAAGAAATGTCTGATGGGAACCAGTAATATTACACTTGAGCGAGCCCTCGAGAAAGCTCGTGCGTGGGAGACTGCTAATTCACAAGCGAAGGCTTTGTCTAGTGGGTTAAAGCCTCAGAGTGGAGATGTGAATTCAGTGAAAACATCTGGTGATGGGAGGAGAAAAATCATTTGTTACAACTGTGGAAAAGAGGGTCATATCATGAGAGATAGAAGCTGTCCAGCTAGAGGTAGGAAGTTTGCGTAATGTTTGAAGCCTGGTGTAAGAAGGAGTAATCGTGGTCGTGGGGGAAGACGTGGTCACCAGCAGCGTGGTTCAACAAACCAAGTCGAGAACTTGGAGAACTCAAGTGACAGTAGTGTCGCGATATTACGAACCGACTTCCGGTATGTTGTAACCCCACATTTTCGATCACGCGCCGGCCCAGCATGTACTGGGCCCTTCATGCCAGAGTATCTCAAGATGGCGGAATAAAGCTGCAGTTTTATTCACGCTCCTTGTCGGTCAATCCACATTATATCATGGTGTCAGGAAGGAAACTAGCTAGAAAAATCCGTCGGGGACTGATACATCCAGCAATCAAAATGGCCGGCGCCGCCCGAAATAAATTGGGACTTGTCCGATATCGCTGACGAGGTGGCCAAGTTCAAACAGTACTGCCAACTAATTGTTGGTTTTTTCCTGTATAATTGAAGTCAGACTAGGATTTACAGTTGTGCGGTCTGAACGAAAGAACTTTTCAGCAACAAAACAAATGGCAACCACGAGGCAACGAGTACATGCAATCGAGGCTGTGACACTTGTCAGTCACACCATGGCGTCAGAATTCAATGAATAAATTAAAACAGTTCAACAACGATGTCAACATGATGTCAATATCCAACACTAATTTTTACCGGTCCATACTCCAAGAAGTTGGAAAAAGAACAAGCTTCTTTTATCCTTCTGTTGATTGAAAGGCAGGGACTAGATACTTTTAACACTTGGACGTGGGACAACCCCGAAGATGGAGAAAAACCGACCAAACTGTGGGAGCGTTTCGAAAAACACGTTGCCCCAAAAGTCAACCATTGACTGGCAAGGTACCAGCTCCAGCAGCTAAAACAGAAGCCAGAGGAGTCAATCGATAATTTTATGTCTCGTTGTCGAACAAAATGGAGTCTGACGAACAACTCATTGAGCAGCTCATAGGCACAAAGCACAAAAAAATCCAGAAGAGATTGTTAGCTAAAGGTAACACATTAACCCTCGACGAGACCACTGATATTGCGAGAACATACGAAGCCACACACACACAACTTGACCGGTTCCCCTGTAATTTTCTCGTCGTCGATTTCTCGATTCATTTTGGGATTTCATACGACAGACGCGGGCCAAATGATTGGCCTTCCCACAACTTTTGCAAGCTGAACGATACGCAGGGCACTGATCTCGTGATTTCTGGGTGTGTTCACCTACACAATTTGCACATTTCTTTGGTTTGTTTTCCCCTTGGCTCCATAATTGTTGTTGGCCCCCCTGACCACATGGATGTCCTTCTGCCTTCTATTGGCTACGTTCACGGTCCAGCACAAGGGATCGCCAAAGCCGAAAGCAATCACCCAGCCCTAGAGGTCTAAGTGAGCAGTTTGAAGCAATTACATTTGGATCCATATCAGTAGACACCATCCAATCTGCCAGAGATGAAGATTTTCGTATGTCAAAATCAAGCTACAGCCTGATGACAACTGCCCAACTGCCTTGAGAGCAAAGCTTGACACAGGAGCCCAAGGAAATATTTTGCCCTTGAGACTGTACCTTCGACTGTATCCCCAGAATCTCACAGTCGAAGGTTTTCCGAAACCGAAAGCCCTTGAGAAATCGACAACAGTTCCAACAGCCAATGGCAGTGCCAAACTCGAACATGACATTTGCAAAATTCCTTGTGAATTTGAAGGAAAAAATCAATTGCTCCATTTTACGTCACAGAAGCCGAAGGTCCAGCCATAATTGGGCTGCCAACATATCTTAAGCTTGATTTAGTAACACTGAACTGCTCAGTGCAAACAAAATCAGCCTCTCATGCCAAATGTGCTCCACCAAACAAGAAACCCATAGGAGTCAACAGCCTAGCATACCGACGAAAACCAAATGGCCAGCTGGGAATATGCTTAGATCAGAAAGACTTGAACAAAGCTATTTGCAGAGAACACCATGTGAGCCCTACTCTCGAGAAAATCATACCAAAGCTAGCAGGTTCCAAATATTTCTCAATTGTTGATGCCAAACGTGGGTACTGGAACGTCGAGTTAGACGAACAGTCAAGCTACTTGATCACATTTAACTCACCCTTTGGCCGCTATCGTTTCTTACGAATGCCATTCGGCCTGAAAATGTCTCAAGATGTATTCCAGGCGAAGATCGATCAAACATTCGAAGGCTGTGAGGGAGTCAAAGGAATCGCCGACGACATCGTGATTTATGGCAAGTCAGAAGAGGAGCATAATCGACATATGCATGATATGACCAGGTGTAGAGGCACTGGGTTGAAGCTCAACCCAGACCAATGTAAGATCAAGCAGAAGATAAAATTCTATGGAATCATATGCAGTGAAGATGGAGTCCAGCCATCTGGACCCTGACGAAGTCTCAGCTCTTCAGAACATGACACCTCCAACTCCGGGAGCTTGTGAAGAAAGATGTATTTGAGCGGGCACCATCATACCAAGATGCATTTGACACAATCAAGAGCAAAATCAGTGAGAAAACCACACTCGCCAATTTCGACCCAGCCTAGGAAATCACACTCCAAGTCGACGCCTCTATGAAAGGCTTAGGAGCAACTCTGCTTCAGAAAGGAAAACCCATTGCCTTTGCAAGCAAAGCGCTGCCCGACACAGTCACGCTATGCTAACATTGAACGTGAACTTTTGGCTGTAGTGTATGGGTGTAGGCGGTTTCATACCTACTTGTGTGACCAAAGTTTTGTTGCCGAAAGTGATCATAAGCCACTGGAATCAATTCTATTGAAGCATCTAACCTCAGCGCCACCCCGGTTACAAGGCATGCTCTTACGATTGCAGCCATACGATATCGTCCAGGGTCACAAATGCAAATCGCAGACGCATTGTTAAGGCTGTCGCCAGAAGAGAAAGCATCAGTCCCTGATTTGGACGTGCAGATACACGAGGTTTGCCCACAATTCTCCAACGAATATCTTTAAAGGATCAGGTCAGAAACAGCCAAAGACCCAGGGCTTGTTGCCCTCAAGGAAGTGGTATATACCGGTTGGCCTACAAGTATCAAAGAATTGCCTTCAGTAGTGCGACCCCACTGGACATTTCGAGAAGAGATAACAATTGAAGGTAGTTTACTCCTCAAGGGCCACCGAATAATCATTCCCTAATCACTTCAGTGTGACATTCTCACAGTTACACACTAGTCATCAAGGAATGGAAAAAAACTAACTGAGAGCACGTTTTCTGGCGAACTCTAAACAGAGACATGGATGAAATGACTCGCTCTTGCACCGTGTGTCAAGAGTTCCATCCAAGGCAATCCAAAGAGCCCCTTATTCCAACAGAAGTGCCACCGAAGCCCTAGCATACTATTGGCATGGAAATATTCTTCTTTGACGATGACGATTATCACCGACTACTACTCTAAGTATCCCTTCGTGCGGAAGTTACCACGTGGCCAAAGCAACAGTAAAACAGTTGTGAACTTGACCAAGCAAATTTTCAGTGAGCAAGGAATTCCACATACTGTGAGATCTGATAATGGGCCACACTTTGAAGTTCAGTATCGTGAATTCGCTAAAGAGTACGCGTTTCAGCATATAACCAGCTCACCACAATATCCCCGCAGTAATGGGTTTGTGGATAGTCAGGTTAATTCTGTCAAACGAACACTCAAGAAAGCAAAGAAATCTGGCACAGATGCAAACATGGTCCTACTCTGCTTGCGGGCCACTCGTGTTGATAACAAACTTGCATCACCAGCTGAGCTGTTTTTAGGCCGTCCAGTACAGGATAACCTACCAAGGAAAATCCACAGCAGTGCTGATAGCGAGGATGTCATTGACAGGCTACAGGGGAAACAGGCAAAGCAAAAAGCCTACCATGATCAGCATGCCAAAGACCTACTCACTCTTGTTCCTGGTCATAAAGCAACCATTGAAAACTCCAGAACACATGTGTGGAGCCAGCATGGTTCTGGAAAAGCTTGATGTCCCTCGCTCATACATTATGTCAACACAAAATCGAGGAGATTTACGTCGGAACCGATCGCAGATCCGCGAAACTACCCAGAAGTGAGTGCGGTTCAACCTTGAACAGAGCACAGCAAACGCTCGAGTGGAGAGGGCAAGTTCAGATGAAGAGTCTACCTCTACAAAGACAAACTGTGACACTCCAGGGTCTAATGCCAACTTGACTACTGGTAATGCTGGACAATACATAACCCGCTGTGGCAGACCCATAAAGACCCCAACCCGCATGGACAGCCAAGTACCATGAACATAACATGTTGCTTTTTTTAGTCTGTGTACAGTTAGTCTGTTTGCTTCCACGTCTTGTAATCTAAGTGACATTAATGCAACATTGACGACCTACCATTTTTATTGTCAAAAAAAGTTTTACATTGAGAGTAATTAATTTAGAAAAAAGGGGATGTCGCGATATTACGAACCGAGTTCCGGTGTTGTAACCCCACGTTTCGGATCTCGTGCCGGCCCAGCATGTACAGGGCCCTTGTATTAAAGAACTCATGCCAGAGTATCTGAAGATGGCGGAATAAAGCTGCAGTTTTATTCACGCTCCTTGTCGGTCAATCCACATTATATCAAGTAGTGATGATAATTTTGCATTCAGTGAATTCAGTGTGTCGGCAGACAAGATGGAAATGGATGCAGTCTCTGACGAGCCAATGATACCAGTAGGTATAAACGGAATTAGAAAGAAGGTGCTAATTGACTCTGGCTCGGTAAGTAACCTGATTAGTATTAAAGAGTATGAAGAGTTGAAATCACAGGGTTTGAATGCTAGCCTATCTAAGTGTGAAAAGAGACTGTTTGCCTATGGAGGGAGGTAGCTCTCAGTGCTTGGCCAATTTGAGGCAAAACTGTCAGGAAACGACAGGAAAATTCAGTCAACATTTGTTGTGACTAACAAAGGACGGTGTTTGGTTGGCCATGCTGCCTTGAAGGAGTTTGGTGTTCTGCGAATTGAGCCTGCAGTTAGCAGTGAGACTGTGTGTAACGATGCAGTACACATTGACATCGGATCAGAACTTCTGGCAAAGTAACCCAAGGTATTTACAGGGATTGGGAAACTCACAGATGATAAGCTTCAGTTAACACATTGATGAAAACATACCTTCCGTTGCAAAAAAGCCAAGGCGAACCCCTTTTCACTCCGTGAAAAGGTCACTGACAAAGTAAAGAAGCTCACAGAGAAAGATATAGTAGAAAGAGTTGAGGGTCCAACCTCCTGGGTTAGCCCCATAGTTGTCGCACCCAAACCGACAAGGGACATACACCTATGCGTAGACATGCGACGTGCTAGCGAGGCACTAATTAGGGAGAGAATCCCCATGCCAACCGTGGACGAAGTAATAGAGAATTTAATGGGAGCTTCATGTTTTCAAAGCTTGACCTTCGTTTAGGGTTCCATCAAGTAAAATTAGACGAGGATATTACAACATTCGCTACACACGACGGACTGTTTCTTGTTTCGTTCGATTAACGTTCGGGGTAAATTCTGCACCTGAAAAATACCAACAGATCGTCAGACAGGTCCTCTCAGGAATCAACGGGGTCCATAACATAGCAGACGACTTCGTAGTCCACGACAAGGACCAGGAAGAACATGACCGACTCGAGCAGAGAAACCTCACCCTAAACCCAGATAAGTGCTCATTCTGGATGAACAAGGTCGTGTTCATGGGACTGCTGTTGTCCAACACGGGGTTGGTCCTACCAGCGAAAGAGTGAGAGCAGTCTTAGAGGCAACCCCTCCGACCTTGGCTTCAGAGGTGCGAAGTTTTCTTGGCATGGTTGGGTTCAGTTCGCATTTTATACCAAACTTCGCCACTATTGCAGAACCACTCACAGTAGTTACAAGACAAGGGACACCTTTCAAGTGGGAGAAGGAACAACACAGCACTTTCGAACGCCTGAAGAAAGCCCTAGCCGATGCTCCAGTGTTAGCCTACTTTGACAGGGATGCCCATACCAGTGTAGTCACCGATGCAACCCAGTTGGGCCTGGGGGCCGTGCTTATCCAGGAAAAGGACAGTGTTAGTACAGCAGCGTGTTATGCAAGTCGCAGCGATGTGGAATGGCATTATAGTCAAACGGAAAAGCAAGCACTAGCTATCGTGCGGGGGTGCGAGAGATTCAGTCAGTACTTGCAAGGGCTGGAGACTTTCGACCTTGTTACCGACCATGAACCATTTGAAGGTAATATACTCCAGTGGATCTGAGCCATCTGCTCGCATTGAGAGATGGTCCTACGACTCCAGCCGTACAACCACCGGGTGCGTTACGTCAGATCGAAAGACAATATTTCTGACGCCCCCTCAAGGTTGACAAAACAAGTTCCTACCAAGGGATACAAACATGATGACGAGTATGTGAGTGCAATTGCTTTGCTTTGCAGGCACCACGATGAATATTCAGGAGACAGGAAAGGCAGTGAGGAAATGCTTGGTGAGCGGGAACTGGACAAATGGCCCCAAACAGTATGTACTTGTCAGAAATGAACTCACATACATTGGACTTGTTATCCTGCGTGGAACACGAATCGTAATTAAATACCGACGGCTCTAAAAAAAGAGAACTTGACTGCGCTCGCTCATGAAGGCCACCAGGGTATTGTGAAAATGAAGGAAAGGTTGTGATCCAAAGTATGGTGGCCGGGTATCGGCAAAAACGCAAATAAGTGTCGCAAATGTTACGGATGCCAGGTAGTCGTAAAAGAACACAGAGCCCCACCGTGAAGCAGACAAGAATGCCTGAGAGACCATGCCAAGATCCTTGGCCCGATGCCTACAGGCGAGCACCCGGCTGTACTCGTTGACTATCACAGCAGATGGATGGATGTCGACGTAGTGCGGTCTACCAATTCTGGGACTATAATTGAGTGTTTGGATACTTAGTTTGCCAAGTATGGGGTGCCTATGACCTTACGTACTGACAAGGGAGCCAATCTCGTGTCAGCAGAAATAGAACAGTATTTGGCTGAAATGGGAGTTGACCACAAGCTGACGAGACCTTTGTGAACAAGTGCAAATGGGGAAGTCGAGCGACAAAACCGCTCCCTACTAATGGCCACGAGAGCAACACATGCTGAGAAGAAAGAACTGGAGAATTGAATTGAATAAGTACTTGCTGACATACAGGTTGGCAACTGGCAAAACTCCAGCGGAACTGCTGTATGGCAGGAATCTAAGTACTCAACTGCCTGATATTGGAAAGTTGGGTGGGGTGGAGGACAACACCTTACAACAAGTAAGAGATCGCGATGCAGAAAGAAACAAGCTACCGCTGACTACACAGACAAGAGACGGCAGTTTTCAGAGAGAGAGAGAGAGAGAGAGAGAGAGAGTAGTTGTGTGCACGTGTGTTTCATTAGCTCGCTTTGTAGCCTTTATGGCTTACTCCATTACTACACTACACTTGCATCAGCTAAACAGTTTTGATGGGCAAAGTTCCCAAATGTAAATGTTATCGCATTTTTTTATAAAGATCATACTGTCTAAGTTTACAATCCAAAATTTCAAATGAAAAGATTTGTCATTTTAGGAGATAATTGTTATTCATCATAAACACTCGAAATTTTGCAATTTTGAACATTCTGATTGGTTGAAAGTTTGAACATTTGGAAAACATACCTAAATTTAAGGATTTTATCTTTTTTCACACTGCCCTATTTATGTATCAGTTCCACTGCAAATCTATACCAGATATATTTTCTGATTTTCTCAGATATATATCAAGTAAACATTCTTACAATACTAGATTAACCTCTCAGTCAGCTCTGTCGTTACCAAGAATTACAAATTATTGAAAATTCAACATTAGATACCAAGGTCCAAAAATATGGAACTCAATACCTAGACATATTAAGGTACCAGATTTACCTTTATCAGCCAAATACCCCAAATTTCGTTTTTTTAGCCTGTCAAACAGCCAAGCATTTAAGATACCAAAATGTGAAAATTTGAATTCAAAATCTTCTTTTTGTTCTCCAGATACTTGCCAAAGGTGTGAACTACGTAAAGATGCCAGCAAAATTACTTTTTGTTAACTTGGTTGTTGAGAAATCTGGCAAAATCTGCCAGTTATAGAAGCAAAATAGTATATTTCAACTTCGCAATTTCCCCCAAAATTGACAGCGCACTTTTAAAAATGCAAAACACTAAGCTTTCAGAAAATGTGACCCTCCATACTATTTCGATGTAATTCTATTTGGACCAAAGATGGAAAAAGACTCCGTCTTTCTTATAGGCAAAATACGGGAAAGAGGGGAGTTATTGTCCCAAAAGACGGGTAAAAGACGGGAGTTAGTGTCACAAAAAAGGGTAGAAGACAGAAACGACGAATGAGGCATTTATTGACAATTAGGAGTTAGCAGACTGTCGAAATAGAATCACAGTTAAGTAAAGGGTGGACTAAAACATAATTACAGCATGCGATCGAACGACTTGAATGATCATGATAAACTACAATTTACCCAAAGTATCCCGCGGCCTGTTTAAGTTTGGTTTATGTATCGTTTTTTGTTATCAGGAGAAATTTTGCACTGGTGCCGTTTATTCTCGAGATTGGAGAACAGTGGCGTTGTAGTAATTCTAGACAAACCGGTATTTTAATAGTTATTTGTTACTCTGGATTCAGCCGCTCAAACTCAAATCAAAACGTCTCGTTTGATTGGATTCTCTGGATTCAGCCGCTCAAACTCAAATCAAAGTCTCGTTTGATTGGATTCTCTCAAACTCAAATCAAAACGTCTCGTTTGATTGGATCACAGGCAGCCCAAGCTTTGAGTGTGTCATCGAGAACAGATTTATAAGACTTTGTATGGGAGGTACAGAATTATATATGACTTGGTATGGGAGAATATTAGACCTTTGTGTAAAATCAAAATATGTTGGTTTAAATAACAGAAATAAAGATCACTTACTGCAGTTGTCGCTTCTGTGTGTCTGCACGTAGTTTGGGGGCCATTGGAGGTGATTTGGGGAAATTATGGGTTTCGGAGTTTCTCCCCGTAAGAAGAGAGAGAAGGCAGGGGACTTGATATCGAACCCGTCAAGAACTTTTTTATTGAACTTTGATTGAAAGTTTGAACTATGGACAAAGCATTTGTTAAAAAGATACTTGGGTCAATTTTGGCTGGGTCTGTGCCACTGGCCTCTCAGAACCCCTACCCCATTACAGTCAATAGACCCCATCTATATCTTAGTCACTTTTGAGCAAATGTAATTTTCGTGATCCCAACTTAAGACACTTTCTGTTTATGCATCTACCTTATAAAGCCTATTAACTTTGTCATCCAATTGTTAATTTAAAACAACAGCATTAACTAGAACAACAACACTAAATACGGTAACAGCTTTTTTACTGCGACTCTTCCCATTTTTAAATCCCTACTTGCCAGAATTTTTTTAGCCATATCCATTGTCCTCTTTATGGATATATCGCCACATGAATTCCGCCAAATATGAAGTGTTGACCAATTTGGAAAATTGACAATGTGGAGGGGTATTCTGCAATCTAGCCTTCAAAATTATTTTTCCACGACACTGCGAGAATTTTAAGCTCTTTTAAGATCTTTTTTTGAAAGAGAATTCAAAGAAGGATCTAGATAGCAATTCACACACAAGGAAAAAAAGACGAAAAAGATGCAAAGGATTGAAAACGATGGAAAAGACGAAAACATTTGTTAAGAAGACACTTTCTTTGTCCTAAAAGGACCATAGCCCAAAAGAAAGACTATCAAAAGACGGGCAAAAGACCATCAAAAGATGCCTAAAACACTATCACAAAAAACTGAATTGATAGTCTTTTTCAATCTTTTGCAAAAAAAGATGGGAAAGTGTCTTTGCTACAATTGCACCAAAATTGCATGAAGGGTCACAAATATATACTTTTGTGGGACTTAACTAATCAAAAACCTAGCGCGCTATAAGTGAAAAAGTGAAAGTTGAAGCAATAATGTAATTTGTATTCACAGAGATGGACTTTCTGATTTGATTTATGAAAATGTTTCAAATTACTTATATATACCATTATTTACCTGTGTATAATGCGCACTTTTTCCGCACAAAATTTTGCCTTTAAAATCGAGATGCAAATTATACACAGAACCTTTTGTTTTCATACAAAGTAATTTGCATAACACAAAAAAATACAGAGTCGATCAACTCCCAAATCTATGGAACATGGATAATAAATCAAGACAAAAAGTTTGCTTAGCTTCATATATCACTTCAGTCCACGTCCTTCAGTCATTCAACTAGAATCTGGCAGGTCTACAATCACTATCAAAAATATGTTGCCTTTTCTCAAGTATTTCAATGACAAAATAATTTACTTGAAGAAATTTCCTTTAGGATTTGCAAAGGTTCGATTCACTCATTTATCTTCTTGTTTTTTGGACAAATGCAGAAAGACTTGAATGAGAAAAGATTGTGTAAATATTCCCTGCCATCTTGAACCAACAAGTCTAACTTGTTCCAGGTCTCATCATTCATAAAATGTTACAGGCATCGTCAAAATGTATAGCGATAGTAGTAATAAGTATAGTATAGTATAGTATGGTATAGAAAAGAATAGTATAGTATAGAAAAGTATAGTATAGTACAGTACAGTATAGTATAGCTTTCATATCAATTCTATTTTTAACTTCTAAAACATGTAAATAATTAACTCTAGGGTTTTATATAATGTAAATTTTAATGTAGTGTCCCCATTTAGTGGTTAGTTAATTGCTATTTTAGTTAGACACTTAAATAAAGGTTATTATTATTATTATTATCGCGTTTAATCCTGCTGCAGTAAAACAGCAGAAGAAAACGAAGAAAACATCACAAAAATTAATGTATCCCAAACAGCAGAACATTAAAGAATTTGCAGCAACACTTGTAAGTGAATATCATGCTAGTGGAGCTAGATTTGAGAATGCTGATGTATTTTTTCAGAAAATTATTTGAAGGAGAAGAAGAACTTTATTTGCACTCTTTTGGATTATTTTTTGCAACTTTGTTTTTTAAAAAAAGCATACAGTAGTTGAGCACAGCTTTGTCGTGAAGAATGATGTTAAAACTTTTTTTTCTGGAAACAGGCTTCAAAATTGGGGTGCGCATTATACACGAGTAAATACAGTATATGAAAAGATGCATCTGGTACCTTGAAATATCATCCAAATCATATTTTAAGAGATTCCTAACATCTCAATTCTATGAAACTCACTACACAGGGGAGAATCGACCCCGACTAACCCGGATGTTGACGTCACTATTTTTTCAGGGAGACTTGTTGACACCGAGGAAAGTGACTTTTTGTACTGTCTATGGCTAAGTTTTCAGTGAATTACTCTTGTGTTGAGCAAAAAATCAAAATTTCGGCCATGCTACGCAATCACAAATTTGTTTTCAAACATCTTTTTCAATATTTGACGATGTGATGCGCTAAACCGGGATCTCTATGCTGTTTACGAGTTTTGCTTGCAGTGCGGAAATGCGTTCATTTTGTCATCTACTGCCGACAACCTTAAGCGAAGGGGAATTGTTTTTGTCTATTTAATTTGTCTTGGCAACATTTCATCTAACAGAAGTACTTACAACTCTATTTAAAATATCTCTGTTGAGTTTCACCGTCTAATACGATACACTGACGCCGC
>JAOEHT020609845.1:0-24522 GCA_025448195.2 Parazoanthus atlanticus | reverse complement strand
AAAGAGGTTCTTATATAGAGGGGGTCTAAATGGCAAATTTTAGCCTAACAGGTTCTTAAATCTTAGGTTCTTACTCGTGGGTTTTTACTGTATCCCAAGTTACATTATCATTATCATTATCTTTATCTTTATCATTAGCTTTAATAAATCATATCAATAAAGCTACAAGTATGTTTTTCGTTACGGCGAATGAATTGAATTCCCCTTATCTCCTGACATATATTCTCACCTAGACGACATCCGTACAATTCGAATCTCATTGAGATATGACCGTACCACGATCTGGGGTGAATTCGCACAAAACGAGCTTTGAATGGCCGCGAAAGTCGATGGGTCACCACGTAGTATCTTTCCCAGTTGCCTCGGAAGACCTAAAATAGGAACCAGAATCAAATAACCAAGTTTGAAACACTATCGTTAATATTAGGATATAGGATAGTCGTAACAACAACAATTATTAATTAAAAAGAAGACATTCCTGTGTTCATGTTTTGTATTTCTTGGCTACTGTAGATTAAATAACGAGAATCAATTTGTGCGTTGATGTAGTAGCACAGGACCAAACATGAACGGTGTTCTAATAGGAGCTATGAATAATTATCAGCATAAAGTCTTTATATGTAGCATCGATCTGCGCTCCCAAATGTCTTTGCAAATCTGTACACAAGCTGAGATTACATTCTGATATAACAAACGCTATTAGAGAACAAAGACAATGTACTTTTGAGTTTACTCCAAGACTAAATTTTAGCCCATTGGCTCGAAATGGCAAGCTCGAGTAAGAATCACTAAAAGCTTTTTATTCTATCTTATAAAAAACAGTTCAGCATTTACGTATTATTATTACCTTAGTTCCTCGACCCTCTTTGTATGGATAGAACTTGGAACCATCTCGGCTGAAGGACAAAGTGAAACTCTTCACAAACTGGTTTGCATTGTATCTGCCTTGGATAGCAACCCCCTTTACCCGGGTCATCGTCTCTAAATCAGCCTGTATCCACTGCGCATGATTCTTGTGTTTTGAGATCCAACCTCCTTTTCTACCCTGAAGACGTGCAGACCAGGGGCCATAGTAATGGTTGTACATAGATGACGCTGTTAATCGATAGTTAGCGATGCGGCCATCTTGCATTCCGAGGGGTGCCATACATGGATCTAAAAACAACAAAGAGTATAATGTGGGCCATATTTTAAAAGTGTTCCCAGTCAAAGACGTTGGCACGTAAGGAAATAGGTATTGTTGAATAAAGAGCTCGGTGATTCTTTATTGATCAGGGCCGTAGCCAGGTATGAGGCAGAGGAGGCAAATTCCTCCCCTAAATTTTGAACCGGAAGGAAATTATTCTTGTATACTTTTAAAATACATTTTTTTAAAAATTGCTCATTTCTAAATTTTTGCTTTGCCTCCTCTAAATTTGTCTGGCTACGGCCCTGTTGGTGTGTCTTTGTGACATCGCGAACAACAAACTACACCCATTATCCCTTCTCCCTAAAGTTTTCGAAGCACAAAACCCAGGTCAAACCAGCATGAGAGTATATATGAGAGTTGAGTGACCAGATTTGGATAAGAGTTTTGTTCAACTCTCATGCACGCAATCAAACTCTCATCGAATATTGATGTTAAAACTTGATGAGAGCGCTCGAGAGTCGGAGTTGGCGGTCAAACGAGAGTGCGAGTTTGAACTCTCATCAACTGTCATCGGCTCTCCTGGCTTAACACTGTTCTGAAAAAGTTCAATAGAGAACTACAATTATGTGGCACATTACTCACCGGCTCTACAACCGTAGAACTCGAGTCTCATACCAATGCGGCTGGACCATCCTCTTGGTTGAACTTTTATATAACGGCAGATAATTGGTGGATCGATGGCGTTCTCCACAATGGAGTTTCTGTCTCGGTTGGCTGGGAAATACTAAAATATGAACGGTATCTTTTTTTTTTATCGCCTTGTATAAAATTATCAACTTACATTTAGGTTTATCGATTTAGACCGTTTAACTGATTTCAAAGTATGTAATAGCGTCTTGGGTAAGCTTTACTTTCTGAGACAGGTAAAAATGTCGTTTTTTGAAGTTTGTACGTTTTCCGTGTTTTGGACATAATTTGATGTTCTTTTATTCTCTTTATCTGTACTATATTCAAAATTATTGTAAATTCTTATTTTATGCAGAATTGTATTTAAACTATTAGAAACTCCTGTTAAGTTATTTGATTAAATTTATATAAAGTTTGGCAAATATGAGTTTTTAACATCAAACGCTAATTTCTAGTGTAACAAAGAACAATTGTAGAATTATATTAGTACTGGTAATCACATGGTTTGGAGTGCTGCGTGGGATAAATCGGCACAAGTAAATATTTGAAAGACTGACAAAACCGAAGGAGCGAAGCGAAGCCATTTTTTTCATACCTTGAGCCAGTTGTTCGTGCTAACTATGGTGTTTTGTTAGTTGCTTTGTCTTTCAAATGCTGAAAGTCTGGCCGTTATTTTGTTTGTTTACAACTGTGTGCTACAGTCACTGAAATTACATGTAATTTGTACTGCTTGGACTGTCGATGCACTGCTTTAATTGAATTGACAGTCTCCTTTATCAATCAGATGGCAGTATAATTACTGTAAGTATACCATTAACAGTTTAATAGTTTATTATGCACCGACATCTTTAAACACGATTGGGCAATGTCAGTGACAACCTCTGTCCTTTGATTATTTATATACCTACCTTGTCGTTATTCTTGTATCTGAAAATATTCCAATGTATGTTATCCTGACTGCAGTGAACATTGTACCGCGTTACCCAGTAGTTGTAATTGGAGCGGCCCTGGGTCGCAATCTTGGTGAGTTTCATGAGACGCCTGAAGTCAACCTTGAACCACTGATAGTGGTTGTTATGTCTCGAGACCCAAGCACCGCCATAACTGCCTCCAAGCGGTCCTTGGTTCAGTCTGGCCAGCGTTGCAGTGTACCGATTACCCAATGTCGAAGAAACCGTGATCTGATTGCTCTTAATGCGGTTGTTCTGCATTCCCAGGGCAGCATTGCATAGTGCAGCTATGAAGCAAATTTGTAAATTAAAGGTAGAATAAGCTGCTCAGTCTAAAATGGTTTTAAGAGTTTTACCCTTGTTATTATTGCTACCGCGACTCTTGAGGGTATTTGTTGCCTTGAAGTGTATTTTATGCTGCCCGTCAATCAAATCTTATTTCAAACAGAGCTGGAACTTCCGGCGGTTCGGGCGGTATTACCGCACATGCCAGCGGATATTAGAGTCGCAACTGGTTACATTTCTATTCAGACACAAGGTCAATTAAATTTTTGTGTTTGATTGCTGATTTAAACCAAAAGCAAAGCTTCAGAATGGGATTTGTTTTCATGGTCTCGTAGCAATGAAATTGTGGTAACTTTAGTTATTCTGAAATACAAGTGCACAGAGACATTCCGTTTTGAACGATTATGCAGAGGTTGTAATGTTCCCTCCGTAAGTTTCTGTGATGCAATTTTGCAACGATTTGAACAAAAGTTTCCATATGTGTCTTGATTTACAAAAAGGGTTTTGAGATAACGTTTTTTTGTTTTTCACCACAACACATACAACAACAACCATACCACCACCACAATAACACAACAACACAACCACCCACTTACAACGAAACAACACATCCACTCACTACACCCATCACGGAATTTGAAATCACAAGGGTCAGAATACCTGTAAAAAAGAACCTCAAAAATATTTGAAAGCTCGATGTTTGGAAAGGCATTTTGAAACTGAATTCGATAGCGAAACTGCGGATTATAAAGGGGTTCCATTCGCATCCCCAACTCCCCAGTGCGTCCATATGCGCCCGTTACCTTGGCAACCGTATAACTCAGCCCTCATTGTCGGCCAGCTGTACCATGTGTACGGGTGAATCCGAACGTCTGTTGCCGTAAATGGTTTCATGATCTGGTTGTGAATTATGTGATGCCTGTCTGTATTGCCAGTGAACATCTAAGGGAAAAAAAGACATATGTTTAATAACCGTTGCAGCAACAACTGACAAGGCATTCCTAAACACGTACAATTCATATATACTTTCAAAAAGTAACAGCCCTTCCCTCTCTGTAGTCCCTGAGGACGTCATGTTTTCACCCGTGCTGGCTTGTAGGAATGTATAAAACAATGCCATAGGCTGCATCCTGGAATGACGGCGTTACCCCCTCTGATAATGATCACTTAGAGCAAAACATGCTTATATATATAAAAAAATTATCATTACTTTGTCAGCGAACACTCGTATGATTTGTGATTGTTGAGGTTACATAATAAGAATTTTGGTCGACTTTAGTTAGTTTTCAATTTTTCCAAATTTATGAATCTATCTTTTAGTTAGCAATGCTCCAGATTGGTGAAACAAATATTCTGAAATATAAAAAACTTACTGAGAAACTGAAAAATTGTTTTGTGATCATTTTGTCGTCGCAGATAATTGTTCTAGTTTTGTTTTTGATCCATAGCTTATCAATGCATTCAAATCGAATTTTTCAGTGTACTTAGAACTGTTTCAAAAACAACGAGTGAAATTTAGAAATGGTCGCCATTTTAAGACCTTTTTAGCGAGGTAGGTTTTCAGGCGTTCCTAGTGCGCAATGATTACATGGATATAGTTGGACGTATGTAACATACATGCTGTGTATATTTTATTCAAATAGCCAGATAACTTTGGCCTAAGCTTGTTGTTTTTAATTTCTTTTGGCAAATACAGCTTAAAATTGTTCCTAAACTGGTTCCTATACATATACAAAGTTGTTATACATACAGTTTGAAGTAAGAAATAGTATTAATGGCTCTGTTTGAGCTTAAGATTGTCTTTAATATGTTATTAGAATTGGGCAATTTAGAGCCTCAGTGTTCTTGTAAAATTTGCTTCATAGAAAAGCGTGTAGTTTCTGGCGGATACAATTTTATACGTACCTTTAATCTTCTATTCGCCATATACTTCACAAAACGATATCCGTCGCGACTGTACGATAGGTAATAGGACTTCACCCACTGATGAGCATTCTGCCTTCCCTGAGTAGCCACCCCAGTGATCTTGGTCAGCCTGTCCAGTTTAATCTGAAGATACTGGTTGCGGTTCCTAGCTCCTGCCATCCACCCGTACACACTGTTCAAACGTCCGTAGAAGGGGTAGTAAGATGAGTAGCGGGACGAGGCGCTGAGGTGTCCGTGGGGAATACGTTTGTCTTCCAAGCCCAGTGGCATATTACAGCGATCTGAAGTTACGAATAGAGGATATTATCAGCGATGCGATAACAATAGTAAGAACATTTTGTTATGAACGAACATTGCAGAATTTTCTGAAAATTCCAAAGGAAAAATTTTTTGAAAGCCGTTTTACGATCTTAAAATATTTCTTAGAAAATCTTCGGAAAATCGAAAAAAACTTTGGAAATCATCCAAAAATAATTAAGACAACTTTTGAAAATTTTAGGAACTTCAGAAATTGTCGCTAGTGACTACGCTACTGTTTATTTCCAGTGGACATTCGTGTCTAAATATTAATCAAATTTATGGAGTGTTACGTTTCTTATTGATTTTACTAATTGTTGTGAGAAAAAAGAAGAGATGCATGATTCACAAGAGATCAGCCAAACGCAGCTAAAGATTAAATTGGTTGTTACGATCTCTTGGGTAAAGCCAAGCGCAGTAAGTTAAATAACTCATAATGTAATGAAGGTTTTTGTAAGTGTCCTATGCGACACTTGTACTTAAGATAATTATAAATAAGAAATGTAAGGTAGCAATATAAAAAAATAATTTCATTTAACCAAAAAAGCTAAAGTCTGAATACTGCTCGTGCATTCGTGCATTCCTAGACCGCAAGGGATCGTGGGTTGTTAAAATCAAAGGAAATGTGCACTAGAATAAATGTTGCTGCATTGAAAAACTTCAATGAAGTCAAATCACAAAAGTTATTTGAGCATTTTAGTGCAGAAATTTGCATTCCAGTGTATCACTTCTTCAGTTTTGAAAATCCATAATTCCTTTCGGTCTCTGCAAAACTGTATATGGAGCCACACCTAGCTGACCTGTTAATCTGAAGGTGTTCCACAAAGTAGTGAAGTAATAGCAAAATTCAACTGTCAGGATCCATGGACGTTGGTATTATCACCTACACAGTGAACATCGCTGCCTCTACCACAACAAACTTATAACTTCAGAAAAGTACTTACTTTCTGGGCATCCTTTAAACTCCACCCTCATGGATATCCATCTGTACCAGCTCCACGGGTGAATGCGGATATAGCGAGCTTTGATTCGTGGGTGGAGTTTGTGTAGTTTTACACTGTTCTGATCACGATTTCCTTGGAAGTACTAGAAAACAAGATGACCAAAAATTGGCTTGTTAGCGTTCAAGTGAAAACCAAGTTTCAATTAAAAGTTACTTTAGACTAATTTATTTTATTAAATATATATACATATATCTTATTAGACAGTTTAGTGTGTAGTATGGGTGGATATTTTTACGAGTCATGTAGTGTCTTGGCGAGCCCGAAGGGCTCAGTTACCTTTATTCCACTGTTAATAAAATATTTATTATCCAACTTTTTCTCTTTTTTTATCATAAATGTCGCTTTAACTCTTAAAGAAGCGCGCGTGGTGAGTTACTAGCGATGCGTTTCAACTGGTTTGCTACTGTACAAAATAACCTCTCGTAGGATATTTGTAACTTGTTCCAGGCCTAAATATGGATTTTTTGTACTCCACCGACTGAAGTTGGATAGTAAAGGATATTATTCAGGTGTGCACAAACACAACACTTTGTTTTCCGATTTTATAGCAAACAAGCCAAACTTTACCAAAAGTATTGTTCAAACCTGTTAAAACATGCAAATTTGCAATTTTACACTGAAAAGATGTGAATTCGTAACTTTGCAATTCTAACAGTAACTCTAATTCTAAAATGATACTTTTACGGTTGTCAAAACCCAACTAAATATTCACTTTTACTGATTGTACATTAACCCCGGTGACTCAACACTGATTCAAATAGGTGAAAGATGCGTGACGTGATGGAGTGTTGCGTGACGCAGTGACTAGCAACGTATTGGAGAGCAACCATGTTAGTGGGAACAACGTATTCTGCACGTCACCAGTTACCTTTCTTCCACTGTTAATCTTGTACTCGGCCCAGTGAATCCCATCCTGACTGTACGTGACATAGTATTGCGTGACCCAATTACGATAGTCTTGTCTTCCTTGTGTTAAGATCTGAACAATCCTGGTCGGTCGACCGAAGTCCACCTTGAACCACTGGTATCTCGTGCTGTGTCGTACTGCCCATGCGCCGCGGAAGTGGCCGACTCTTCTGCGATTGAGTCGTCCGAGCCAGGCGGCGTGGTTTTTGTCAAAGATAGAGGAAGCGCTGATTTGACGACTTTTGATTCGTCCATTTTCCATACCAAGAACTTTGTCACAACGAGCTCCTGTAATATTGTGTTGGGAGAAAAATGATATTTTTGGTACTAATATTTGAAATACCATGTTTCATGATTTCACTTACAAGCGCTAGCTGTTTACTGTGATTTGAATTCAGGCGAGTTTATGCGACTAAAAATATTAGAAAGCAGTTGCAGTATGACGCCAATTCTTAAGCCTGGTTTTCACTAGCGAAGCAAAACAAGCGCAAGAACAAGAGCTCTTCTTTCACCGTGAAAACGGTTTTGACGCAATAGCAAGGGTGAAGCAAGGGTGAAACAAGTGTGAAGCAGTTGCAAAAGAGATCAAACTTTTCCTTTTTTGCGCTTGCTTCAACATTCTTCTTGGGAAACAGAACATGAGGCAAGTGCAAGGACTGTTTTGAGGGCTGTTTTCGATAAACCAGTCAAAGCACTCTTTCCGGATTTTTTTGGAAGTTACAAGCATGAACAGACAAGATGGCGGAAGCAGAAGTAAGTTTTGAAAGTCTGGTAACTCGTGATTATTGTGCTTGTTTCATGGTTTATTTTCACGCTTCTCTAGTGAAATCCAGGCTTTACTGATTCTTTTATTGACACATATTCCTTCACCAAAGTAAAACTTTTGCACTTCCCATTTCATTGAGAATGTTTTGAATTATCTTTTTTCAAAGAACCATCAAATAATGGAACAATCTACGCAAGTAAATAATTCATTCCACAATTTAGATACATTCAATGCACTACTTATATAGGTAGTTATTGGAAGTGAGTGGAGTATTAATTTGAATTAGAATTAGACAAAGAACAAAATCGTGTGTAAGGGTAAGAAAGGGTAAGCGTAAGGGTACAAGTGAGGGTAAGAATAAGAGGAACAAAGTTGTTCCCAGGGCTGTTCCTTTGAAAGTGGCGGGAAAAGCTCTGGGAATGAGTGTAAGAGTAAAACAAAGACAAAAATAAAGAGTAAGAGCAGAAATACGGAAGAGTAAGAGTAAAACTAAGAACAAGAATGAGAATGAGAATGAGAATAAGAATGAAATAAGAGTAAGAGTAGGAGTAGGTATGCTGATAAAAAAGAGTAAGTGTAAACTAAGAGCCACGTTAAGACTTAGACTAAGAATAAAACATAGAGTGATCTTGAGTAACATAAACAGTAACAGTAAGTTTCAGAGCAAGAGTACGACTATGACTTAAACTAAGAGTGAGAGTAAAAATAAGGTGGTACGAGGTTAAGGGTAAGAGTAATATGAGTAACGCTTAAGAGTAAGATTAAGAACAAAAATTACAAACAAAAGTTGCATGGCATCAACAAACTAAGATTGATTTGAAACAAGCATGCTTATTTAGAAAAACCAGCGCCAACACAGAAGGAGAGATGAAGAGAACAAACATGAACTGGAAGGAATGTCATGGGAAAGAGAGCCCAAAGTCACGTTAACTGGAAAACTATCGTTGATGGACTATGCTCCACTTGGGGCCGCTAAGGGCCAAAGTAAGTAAGTAAGTAAGTAAGTAAGTAAGTAAATACGTAAATAAGTAAGTAAGTAAGTAAGTAAGTGAGCAAATGAGTACAGCACATATATATTACTTTGCTCTTATTGATAATAAAGGCGAAAGACATTACCAACAATGCAACCGTAGAATTCGACCCTCATAGCTATATAGCCACGCCACGTCACTGGGTGGATACGGATGTAGCGAGCCGTGATTGGACGAGCGAACTTGTTGGTAATAATAACGAATCTGTCGTAGTTTCCTCTGAATACCTGTGAAAGTAAAATTGATGTAATATAAACAGTTTCTTTCATTTAATAAATTATAGAAAAAAGCTACACTGAAGGTTCCCGTCCAGGTTGAGTTGATGTCGTATAGCCTGGTTCACACTAGCGAAGGAAGCGGAGAAGTAAGCGTAAAGGACTTATGTCCAAAGTGTGAACCAACACGACGGAAGCAAGTGGAAGTCTCGCTTCGATTCCCAAAGCCATGTTTATTTGTCAGCTTCTTCGTTGAAGAACTAGAAAAGAGCTTTGTGATTGGTTCATTTTTCAGTTTCCATCTCCGCTTCCCTCATTCTGGTTCACACTTCGACATAAGTGACGGAAGCGCGAAGGAAGCAGAAGAGGCAACGGAAGAAAAAGGAACGTTCTTTTTATTACGTCTTTGCTTCTGTTTGTGCTTCCGTCTCCGTTTTCCTGGTTCACACTAGTGTGCTTCCGTATCCGCTTCGGTCTCTACTACTGCTTCCGTTGCTAGTGTGAACCGAGCTGTTTTCTCCGTTGTTACGCCTCGGAACCCCATAAACATATATAAAATCAAAAGCTTATAAATTTTGCTTAAAACTGTTTTGTTTGAAAACATAGACTCTAAGTGTAATGTTTCTGGACCTTATTTCCTCTTTCAGGACGTTCCATATTATTTACATTTAGCGATTTTTGATGAAACCTAAATTCCCACGTTTTCGAAGCGAGAAATTGAACGACTTTTGTTATAACAAGAGCAATACTAGGCAAAATTTTAAATAACACCGGCACTGTTTTTGAGTCCAGTTACTCTGCTGTGATTCCGCCAAGCTTCAAGGCAATAGGCAAAAAATTGTCGTTCCGGGAACTAAAATAAACTAAACTAAGTTAAACAAAACAATTAAAACCAAACCAAACCAAACCAAAACTAAACTAAACTAGAAATAACTTAACTAAACTAAACTAAACTAAAGTGAAATGAAATGAACGATAAACTTAAAACGTTTTATTAGCAAATGAAGAAAATGTTTGATTAAATAGATGTTGCTTTTTGTTAATAAAATAGTTGTTAAAATATCGCTAAACTCCTAGCGCAACAATAAAGCTTTTTGATACACAGAAAGCCTTTGTTTTCTGTGAGCAAAAATACAACAGAAATATGCTTAGGATGCAAGAAATGGCGTTATATACAGCACAATTTTAAAAACTTTCCCGGGGAAGCATGCCCCCGGACCTCCTAAAAAGGCTCGCACTTTCGGCGCTCGCAAAATCACTCTATCAGGTGGCGCATACAACTAAATTCAGTATTTCAGACGCATTTCTCTGCAGTATGTTTCTTATTAAATATCTGTTGGGCGACTAATAACCGCCATTTGTTACTGAACATATGTGGTTGGAGTGTCGCTGAGTGCCACTGATATATGAAAAGAAGCTTCTTTTCAGCTACGAAGCCAAAACAGCCAGTATCCCAGTACAAATCCTGACCATTATAAGTAGAGTTAATTTTATGTATGACTTAGCACGCTAGATCTTTTTCTATAGTTAAACTTTTATGTTATATAATTGTCTTATTTATGGAAGTTTATGATATATCAGCATTGTACTGAATGTCAATAAATACCTTAGAACGGCCGGCTTCGCGGTATGGTAACCACCGCTGACCTTTCCGACTGTAGCTAACGCGGTAAGTCTTGACCCAATAATGGGAGTTCGACCTGCCCTGTGTTGCAACTCTGCTGATCTTAGCCAAAGCTAAGAAGTCCACCTGAAACCATTGGTTACGGTTGTTTCTCTTCGCCGTCCAACCATAAACCTGGTTGAGTCTGGCCCTCCAGGGCGCGTATGTGGAGCTCTGGAACGAGGAGGCTCGCATCAGCGGGTTCGCTATCCGTCCGTCCTCCAACCCAAGCGGCATGTCACAGCGGTCTAACGGAAAGCAAATATAAAAAAAAATAAGATTCTTTGGTAAAAAAAACTTTCTGCTCATACAAATAGCAAGACATAAAATTCCATCTATAAGACATAAAGGTACATGCAGATTGTTTAAACGCCCAAATCAAGGGTCCAGGATCCTTAATTTGCGTGCGTCTTTAGTTTCGCGCAGCTGATTTTTCCGTAGGTAGAGGTTGTTGTCTAAAACAAGCTAGCGAGCGTGCTAAATATTCTAAACAACCTTTAATTTAAGTTAAGTTAAATTTTTAGTAGCGGACTACAGTAAGTTGTCTCTATTTTTTGAGCGACTTGATGAAAATAAAACATAAATAAACAGTAAAGGATGCTGCATTTCCGATCTTGGCTTTTAAAGGTTGCTTTCCATATAGCCGTTAATTGTCACAAACAGACGCAAACTTTGCGAAAGGGTGTTTGCGAGCCAACGCAAACTCTTTGCGGCAATGGAAACACATTCTGCCATTTGTTTCAGGCGTGTCGCCGATGATCACAAACAAGTCGGAAAGGTAGAGTAAGAGAAATTTATTTCTTTACGCCATATTTCAGTCTGGCTGGGATGCGACATCGAGAAAATATATGGAAATCTGATCATCACAAACAATTTGCGATCGATCATAAACACCCCTTCGCAAACGGTTTGCGTCTGTTTGCGACGATTTACGGCTATATGGAAAGCAACCTTTAAGTTCATAAATTGCTGATCTTACAAGTTTGTATCACAGTTTTACGTTGTTCCTCTATTTACTCTAAATGTCAAGTTGAGTCCAGTCCAGTGAGTTTTCGATTGAGTGCTGGCGGGGAATGGAGCATTTATGACACGTCATATCTGATTAACTTGTTCATTTGCTATTAGGTTTACAGTTGCCCTGAGTTACTCTGCACTAAATTTCACTTTCTCGCATTGAATTACTAAAACTGCATAATTGTTTCATGTATAACTGAAATATTTATGAAAGTCATGGTATATATAACAGCTGTATATAAAACATATATAATAGTATATAAAAAGAAATGCAAAGTGATATGACTGAATCTGATAATCGCTTTTAACTGAGATAGAGATGTAAATATACATTCAGAGATACAAAGATATAACTGATATAATCGCTTTTTCCCCATAGGCCTAAGGTTTTTAAAAATGCTGTGAAACGTGTGCTGTCAAATGTAGTTCCCTAATTTTTCTACACATGTATATTGATGTTGTTGAATTTGTATTTTTACACACGGCTCTATGGAAGAACATATTTTATTGTAAATTAATAGATACCGTGTTAAATAAAGTTATTGATGATGATGATGATGATGATGATGACTGTTAAACTTACTGTGAACACAACCATACAGTTCCAGTCTCAGTGCGATGCGAGATCTCCAGCCCCACGGTCGTACTCTTATATATCGGGCGTAGATTGGTAACTGGAACACGTGCTGCCTTATGCCTTTACGGTCTTGGTTTCCACTGAAGTACTAAAAATATATTGTGAAGAAAAAATTGATGCGAGTAGGTTTGATACTGCTTACATTTAGTGGTTATAGTCTGACTATGAGACAGGAGAAGATACGACAAAGTTTAGTTTGACTTTTAAACAAGCCTAGGATAGTGATGAAAATGGTAAAAAGCCAAAATATTATAGACTTATTTTGATTTTGATTAAAATACCGCTTTATATTGACGGTTAGTTGGGAGAAAATGTATTCCGTATTGGCCGGAGTCACGAAGCGACAAAAGCCACTGAATACGAAGAATATATTTTCTACCAACGCTCGCAATTGCAATAAGGTTTGTATCGCTATTTCTTTTTTTACCTTTCTAATATATGTACAAACGACAGTGCGACTCGAAGTAAACTGGTTGGTTGTCGAGTGTTCCAGGAGCAACAATACGAAAGTTAGAAAATCACGAACCAAGAAAGTTCAAAGCAATCTTCTGTCCGTATCAAGCTCGTTACTTTGTTTGTAATATGATCAACCGTGGAAAAAGGTATGCAAAAATTTGATCGCTATCAGAATTCGCGGCGTTTTTCAAACTTTTAAAAGTTCATTTATGCTGCATCAAACTTCTGAAAATTTTCGCCAGAAGGTCACATAGAAACTGTCTGAGTTGTGCAAAATGTTTGAGAGCCTTTCCCTACTTGTTGTGTTTGTAATTAAGCAGTGTTTAATAAAAATAAAACTTGATAGGTTTTGTTAAAGATGTTTGTAATTGTATTCTATGTGTTTTCGATGAATTGTAAAAGGAAGCTCGCTTCACGGTGAAAACCATTCCCGTTGCAAACCCATCAGTCACTGAAAAATGAATCAATCACGCGCGGCAATTTTGAGACGGCGATAGTACATTATATATATTACCGTCTTTCTTTCCAAGCAAAGTTTTAACTGAACAGTATTATGTAGAAAAAACTGTACAACACATTTCAGGTTCATTTTTATTTTGAAGCATTCATGGTCAAATTTAGCAGATATTTTGCATCACATTGTCAAAGGATTAACTAATTTGCATGGAGACAGTTTATATATTTTTTTAAATTGCCAGTGACGACGTTTCAAAAGTACACGCCTTTTTTACAAGAACCAGTAAATTTGGCTGAGGCTGAACTGTTCTTAATTTTTTGGCGACTTCAGCCTCAAATTGTTCTTAAATTTTTCTTATTTCCAGATTATTCCGCTCAGTGGATTAGATGTAAAAACAATACAGTACATTGTAATTTTGTTGCCAAAATGAGCCGTTTATAAACGCAATATACACGCATCTAGTATTCAGCGAACGTTATATTTAACATGAAGTTGATGTTACCGTTTAAAAAGAAAACTTCAATTTTGGTTAGAACGTATACGTAGTTGTAAACTTTACAATTTTTTCTGTGGACTGGCTTTTATTCAATAAAATACTGAAATTATAAACTTCAGCCTGAATTTGTTCTTAGTTTGTTCTTAAATTTTGGGCAAATCTCAGCCTAGATGTACTTATAAAGTTTGTTGGAAGTACAAGCATGTTGACAAAAAGCTGATGACTTATAACGAAGAAGTTGTAATTCCCATTATCATTATTCCAATGTAGACCAGGTTAAAATTGAAGTTGGAAAAATACATAAGAAGTAATTATTAATTATGAATCAAAATCACGTACTACTGCTATTCCTGGTGTCATATGAAATGGACTTTCTGACTGATTGTTTTGCTAGCGCCAGCTTCTTGTAACCCTATATCCTATTAAAAGTTAATAAATGTATAGCGATATTTTTACTCCGAGAATCTGAGTTCCTACCCTTTATATGATAACCAACCTTTTAATTGCTCAAAGCTCAAGTTATCGAGACGCTGTCTTTAGATTTTGGTGTATATTAATAAATAAGGCAAATTTATCATCCCAGTTGTCCGGTTTTCATTTGACTGAATAAGGTCACTTGCAATGAATTATGGGTTTTCCTACCTTGTTGGTGTTCCACTCGCGGTAGGTAGCAAAAGCAATTCCATCTTGGCTGTGTAAGACTAGATATTGTGTCACCCACCAGTGAGTGGTTCCGTGACCTTGTGTCGCAATACCAGTCACCTTCATTGACCTTCCCAAATCCACTTGTAGCCACTGATTACGATTGTTATGCCTAGAAACCCAGACGGTGCCGCGATTCAAGCGACCCATTCTGGCTCCATAGCGGGTATTGTATTCACTGGAAGCCTTCATCGCGAGGTTACGGACTCGACCGCTCTGTAATCCAAGTGGCTTGTCACAAAAGCGTCCTGAAAGTGATTCAATGATGCAGTTAATGTATTTCAAAGTGCATTATTATAAAGCTACCGACAACAAGTTTTATCCAAGAATTCAATTTTGTAAACAAATATTGATTATTTCTTAAGTAGCTACTGAGCGTGTAGAGCGATGTTACACATAATAAACCTATCGTGTCTTTCTCAAATATGAGAAAACATTACTAGAAATTGACATGCTTCTATCTCTATATTCGCCATTACTATTACTATATATTACTATTGTTCTTCTTCATCTTCTTGTTCTCGTTCTTCTTGTTCTTCTTCCTATCATTATTGTATCACTGTAGTTTTAAGATATCCGCTAGAACGTTGTTGCCAAACTAATAACTTTATCGAATATAATAGTATTTTAGCGGAACTCTCGAAAGATTACAATCGGATACAGTGAAAATATTGCCAGGAGCTACAAATGTACAGTTTATGGTTAATAAAAAGTTTATATGTTTCAAAAATCCCAACTAACGTTTACCAGCTTTACAAAATATATTGCGGTTTAAGTATAATGTTCCTTACCTGAAACACAACCGTAGAGTTCTGCTCTCATCGTAAGGGCGCCGTACCATTTCACGGGATGAATCCTGACGTATCGAGCAACAAGGGGTGAAACAAATCTGCGTGTCACCACTGTGTATCTGTCAAAGTTCCCATTGAAAACCTGAGAAACAAAAGTATAAACAAAATTTACAAAAACATTGCTGGTAAAAACAAATGAACTTCAAAAATAAACCTTATCAAAGAATCTCTATCTATGAGGAAGACACTTGTCAGGAAAGCGGAAGACGCTTACAGTAATGTGGCCAAGGGTTTGTTGTTCCTTTCATGGTACCAACAACTTTCAAATACATGTACTTAAGACCTTTTCAAGACCAAACTTGAAAATAATGAAGACACTTTTTATACAAATTTGAATGTATTTTTTTGATAGAAAAGTGGCAAATATTTGTAGTGTAACACAAACAAGTACTTGAAACACGGCTAACTCTATATGAGATGTGAATTAAAAAAGGCAAACTTGCGGCCACCGAACAAAACTTTGCAATGTATAAGTCAAACTAAAACTTTTTAAGGATCCGAAGGGGAACCTTGTCCATGTTCAACGACTGGAGGACCGGAAGGGCGCTACTCCTTTTATTAATTGTCGGGGGTGCTCGTCGTAAAATTGAAAATAAACCCTTAACTAGCCCGGAAATTTCACTACCATAAAATTACCCTACCCTGAAGTTTCAACAAAAAACTGAACGAATTAAAGGCAACTTTTGTCATCAGCGATAACTAAAGTTCTTCTCTAGTTTAGTAACGAATGCATACTTTCACCCTTAAAATTACCAATTCAGAATACTTTAGCTGTTGCCTAAGTGACCACCCAAAAGTACGAGGTTGCTAATTTGCAAGACGAACAATCCCCGAATTCAATTTATACTGGGATTACTCCTCCGGAACCCAATGTAGTAGGAATGGTCACGTGTGCTCAGACAAGTTGCCCAGCGAATTTTTGGACATTTGCTAGAAAAGGTATTATGTATGTCGTGCTTTCTTCGTGCAGGATTGTGAATTACATATTCGATTGATCTCATTGTTGCTACTGCTTCTACTACATGTGCTGGAGGATCTGGCCTGGCGCTTGGTTTTCACACGAGTTATTACTTAGCATTTTTCTACTTACATCTTACGGTATCTGTAACCTTTAGCTAATATGTGATGAAACGGAGAACATAACAAGATAACGGAAGCGTGTAATATTGTGTGTGTTATCAAGATAGTAAGTTTCATTTGTACGTAAAATGCTCTTGTTGAAAGGCTTCTCAGTACAACTGCAAACTAGTTTCGAAGGTTTGTCAAGTGCTCTTGGTCAACAAGTATGTAAAAGTGTCATTTACCTTATTTTTATTGATATTATTTTGTCAAGAAGAAAACGAATGGAGACACAGTACAATGATACGGATTTAGTTCAATTTACTAGAAAAGTTCGGTTTTTACATTTCAGTTTACCGAGAGCGATGAAGTTATCTAAGGAGAGCGAAAGAGATCTACGAGAAACAGCTTTCATTTCAATTTAGTAAAACAGTGAGCTCTCGAAGAATTAAGTTACTGAGATAGCACTGCAGGAATTACAGTACCTGTCGCCTGTAAGACAAAAATCTTCTTCCATCTCTGCTGTAGGAAACCCTGTATTTCTTCACCCACTGATTCGCACCATACCGTCCCTGAGTTGCAATACCAGTAACCTTGGTTACCCTCCCAAGATCGATCTGTAACCATTGGTTTTGGTTGTGGACCTTGGCGTACCACGCTCCTTGTTTCCCGTGACCCGAACGTTGGTTCAGACGCGCTCGCTCGGGACCATAAGCGTAGTTATGCCACGTGGAGGCAGTGTATGCCTGGTCTAACAGGCGTCCATCTTCTGAACCGAATGGAAGTGTACACCGACCTGCAAGTAGTGGAAACTACAGTCACAGTCGCAATCATGATCACGGTCACGGTCACGGTCAAGATCACAGTCACGGTCACAATCACGATCACGGTCACGGTCACGATAATGATCGCGGTCACAATCACGAACACGTTCTTGGTCATGATCTTAACTAAAATTACAATCACAACCAAAATCACAACCGCAAAACACAGGCATAGGTCAGATGCAGTCATAGCCGCAGTCACAATCACAGTTACAATCACAATCACCATAATCACAACCGAAAACCACAGACATACAATAATGTTCACAAGCAAGAAGAGTATCACTTACTGATAAAACAGCCATAAAGCTCCAACCTCAAGGAAATGTGTGAGCGCCAGCCTCGTGGATGTAAACGGATATAACGAGCTCTTATTGGGCGTCTGAGCAGATGCGATACCACTGTGTTCCTGTCTCGATTGGCTTGGAAAGTCTGCGGCAGTACATACATACATGCTGACATAAAATCTCTCACATTTTCTTTCACTTTCTTCCGGTTACACTCTAGCATACACTGGGAGACTAGTTTTGACTTCTGCGTTGGCGAGTAATGTAAGCTGAATATGCGTTTCGATCGGCAACGGTTGATATGATATGGGTCCATATTTTAATATGTTCTTTGCTGTAAGGTTGGCTGTAAATCTTTACAACCACCCTTACGGCGAAAAACATACCATATCAACCCTTCTTGATATAGTACAGTGTGTCTGAAGCACCAACAAGTCACAAAAACTAAGTAAGTGGAAAAAAAGTGATATTTATTTTATTGAAAAGCGTCATGTCAGCTACTTAACAGCCATTTTGTTTTTACAATAGTGCATAATATATACACCATTGCATACAGTATGTAGTATATAGTGGCAATAACTAAAAGAGACCAGCTACAAAATGATTTTAATCCTTCGCTGATAGTCCAGAGTTTTATCGCCTACTGGTGGTCGTACTAACAGGATAACACTTTATCGATAACAAAATGGATAAAAAAATTCTATAAATAAATGCTTTTGCGTAAAATTTGAACAACTTTATTTTAAGGGCTTTTAACATCCAAATCTTTTTTGATGTGTTTACTTTAACGACGCTGCTGCGATGTTGCTTTAAACACACTCCAAAGACAATAACTTTTACTTGCAACAATTTTACCAATACGAGTGAGACTTTAATTATGATGATTAAACTACCTTATAGCTGTCGTGATACTTGTAGTAAACGTAATGGAGGAAATCCAAACTGTAGCTGAGCCAAAATGACGTCACCCACTGGTCAGCGTCCGCTCGCCCCTGAATGGAGACACGGACAATCTTTGCTGGACGGCCGAAGTCCACCCGTATCCACTGCGCATGGTTGTTAACACCCGCTGACCAGGCTGTTCTATAGCGTCCTGTCACCTTATTTCGGTGAAGTCTGGCAAGGAAGGGCGCGTGGTATTTGTCCCATGAAGACGATGCAGTGATTCGATTGTTGCGGATTTTTCCGGTCTGCATTCCCATTGGCAGATGACACATTGCAGCTACAGATGCGTATTATAGGTATGATATCAATGACAATCTATACATCCAGAATATCTAGCTGATTTGATAAGTTAGTGCAGAAGAAAGCATTTTCGAATCATCTTTCCTAGAACTCACTACAGAAACGCCCTAGCTATGGCATATTTTCCAACACTAGTACTTAAGGAAAGAAGAGTTGAGGCTTGCATAAAATTTATAAAAAATGCAACGAAAGCTAAACTTTCTCATAGCTCGGTGTCTTCGACGCCACCCACCATGCCCTACAACTTGCACTCTACCTCTAGTGATAGACCTCTACTCACAGTGGCCAGAACTAAGCGGTTTAATGAATTTCCCACAGTAAAACATCAGAAATAATGTACCCAAACTCTGATCCTAACCTTAACTCTAACCCTAGACCTAACTCCACCCTAATGAATTAATGTGCCGTGCGGATCTACCCCACCCCTCTAAAACTAACGTTAACCCTAAACGTAAACCTACAATTTACCCTAACCTTAACCCTAACCCTTTCTTTTCATCAACTAACTCATTGACCGGTTTGATTTATAAAACAACAATCCTCAAACCGAAGACAACATTTTGATTTATAATCAAACAAGCTTACCTAGACGACATCCATACAGTTCAAATCTCATAGCGATGTGACCATACCACGTTCTGGGGTGAATGCGCACAAAACGAGCCTTGAATGGCCGCGCAAAACGATGTGTCACCACATAGTATCTATCCCAGTTGCCTTGGAATATCTGAAATTTAAAATAGAGCTTGTTTGCTGTTTCTCTCAGACTCTGCACGAACCACCTGGATGCTTTAGTGCCGTTTTCAAGGAAGGAAACTTCATTAGACAAGTTGCAAAGTCGTAATGCAAACCCACAACTCCCAAACCTCAAAATACAACCTAACAAACCATGCACAAAGAGAATGGAAAAGTTGCAAAGGGCTGAGGTGTAAATATGCCAAGTTTGCTCGTTTTGCTTTTTTTATCGACTATAAAGGCTAGCCAGGTAATTGACTTAACCCTACTTATTTTTGACGAGAAACACCTATTAACTCGAATAGTTTTTAACATTGCCTTAAGGGTTCGGCAAAACCGAGTACTTAATCAAATCAAATAAAAGAACAGGTACAGCCAACTATATCTCTCTTCTGCTATAAGGAAAATAAGTCAGATAATATGGTTGTGCTTCTGTTTTAGAATAACAACAGAGCTCCAACGGGTTCTTGTTCCAGTCAATCTTGTCTCACCTTAGTTCTTCGACCCTCTTTGTATGGATAGAACTTGGAACCATCTCGGCTGAAGGACAAAGTGAAACTCTTCACAAACTGGTTTGCATTGTATCTGCCTTGGATAGCAACCCCCTTTACCCGGGCCATCGTCTCTAGATCAGCCTGTATCCACTGCGCATGATTTTTGTATTTTGAAAGCCATCCACCTTTTCTGCCTTGAAGACGTGCAGACCAAGGACTGTAGTAACTGTTGTACATTGAGGACGCCGTAAGACGAGAGTCCGTGATGCGGCCATCTTGCATTCCAAGCGGTGCCATGCAGGGGTCTTAAAAAAGCAGAAGATATTTCTCTATTTACTTCTGTATGTTACGATTTTGGTCTTGTAGCAATTCATGTAAAAATATATATCATACATTCACAAAGAATGAAACAGCCTCTCTCTTATCTCTACTATTTTCTGTCGGATAACTTTACAATTCATTCAATCGTTGTCCTTAGAACATTGGGTTTGGTTCATCTAGTTTCAGATTCTTCCATTTCTCATAAAAAAAATCATTGGTTGTACCAGACTGATTAGCAATGTTGTATTTTTAACCTTCGTCTTGTTTTAAAGAGGAAGATGTATGAATTTATTCATTGGGGAAAATTTGATTTTACATATGTACATAGAAATTGCCTTGCTACAAAAGAGCATGATTCATCATTATACTTGGGCTGGGATTCAGTCCCAGACATATAGACACTTGGAAAGATTGAATAGATAGTGAAGGAAGTATCAGATAGCGCTCTAAGTGTTTGTAAAACAATTAATTGGCAAATTTATTTATCAGCAAAAACGTTGGGCACGAAACAATTTACCACAAAGAAGTAGTACATGTGTATTGTACTTCAAAGCTGTATAGCTTAACATATTGCTAATAAATAGAATACAATACGAAATTGCAAACTTTAGTCTCCAGATGGAGACAAAACAAACCAAAAAACAAGAAAACCCCAGATCCCCCAAATGATGAATAAAAAGAATTGTATAGAATAATAAAACGTACCGGCTCTGCAGCCATAGAACTCAAGCCTCAACGCAATGCGGCTGGACCATCCTCTCGGGCGAATTTTTATATAACGGCAGACGATGGGAGGATCGATAGCATTCTCCACAATAGAATTTCGGTCTCGGTTGGCTGGGAAATACTGGATAGAAACAATGATTAAGATAAGCAGGTTATATCTGGAAAAACATTTAAAGTCGAAGATACAACAATGGGTGTTGCTTTTATTATTCACGACAAATATACTAACAAAGAAAGAGGTACATAAACAGACTAATACTGGTCACTCTGGTAAGGAAGCGCATAAGAAACAACAGGGCTTATGGTGTTCCTTCTTACCATATTTCACTAAATAGTAAATTGTTAGAAACTGCATGCAGCGGTGTAGTTTTATCTAGTGACAAGAACAATTGGGAGTCCCATATTTTAAGCTGCGTACGTCCATTGACCCGTACGTGAAACAAACGGAACTAGTAAAGCACGAAACTAAGAGTTTAATTTAGAGTTTCCATCACACTTTGAGGTCCGCGTATTGCACTTTTCACAAGTAAACCTTTTTCATTAGCTGTGGTTACACAAAACCAGCAGTTTTACCGCAATTCGCTTTTGAAAATTTTTGCCAAAATTAGTCTCTATACTTTTTCAAGGAGGATTAACTATAAGACAAACTATCAGTGCATCTCGATATTTCTTCCCGTGTTTATTCTAAACGTTCTAACTAAGAGTCGGATAATTTATCTGGACGGATTATCCGATTATCAAGAAAAACACGGTGAATATACATCGATATATATGAATTGGATGAAACTATTTAATTTTTGTTCTACAGAATTAGGTGGGAATCTGTTGTATATTTAACACTGGGCCCCGAAATAATGTTGCTGTTGAATGGATTTTCTCAACGAGCAGTCATCGATATCACGATGAAGAAAGTGGTAAAACATATAAAAGCAACGTCCAACGCTCAGTTCTAGTAAAGTGAAATATCAGCTTCATGTTGTCATTCTGTCCCGGTGGCTTTAACATAAAGTTGTACATGCATTCCTTTTTTCTAATGATTTCTAATTTAATCAGTACGTTGTTATCCACCTCAAATTGCAAAACGCATTGAAATATTCTATTTAATGCCGGTTAATTAAATAAGAATCTAAATTATTATTATTATTATTATTATTATTATATAGAGGATCCAGTAGTTTACTTTGGCTACCTACCTTGTCGTTATTCTTGTATCTGAAAATATTCCAATGTATATTGTCCTGACTGCAGTAAACATTGTACCGCGTCACCCAGTAGTTGTAATTGGAGCGGCCCTGGGTCGCAATCTGGGTGAGTTTCATGAGACGCCTAAAGTCAACCTTGAACCACTGGTTGTGGTTGTTAAGTCGTGAGACCCAAGCACCAGAATCGCTAGTGCTAAGTGGTCCTTTATTCAATCTTGCAAGGTTCACAGAGTAACGATTGTTCAAAGTCGAAGAAGCCGTCAGTTGGTTGCTTCTAATTTTGTTGCTCTGCATTCCCAACGCGTTGTTGCATAAAGCTCCTAGTATATGAAAAACAAACAAGAATGTTTAAAACCTAGATTTGAAACTCAGCAGTTTAATTTGAAAGCAGCCCAATATAAAAAGAGTCTCAGCAAAGGTTCAAAGATCTGGTAAAAAATGACAGCAACAAAAATAACACCATTTTTAACATGCCTTTTAAACGTTATAATTGCCCAATTTCACTACAGATACGGCCACTGTACTATATTCTGACCTGAACTAAGTGAAAACATAACTCTATAAATTTTGACTGTTTTTGATTGTTAAACTAGTTTTGCAAGTTCAAAAGATGGATAATACCGTGCATTGTTTGATTGAAGTGGACAAAACTGAATGTAAACAAAACGTTTTCGTCGCTTGAAAAGCATAAAAGGGCTTGTTCCAAATCAAACTTCAAGTGATATGATCCTATTGATCAAAATAGTCAGTTGAAGGCCAAGTGAAACCAAAATATATTTTTGCAGCTAAAACCATCGATGTTTAATTATCTCATTGATAAATCCGTGACGCAACATTTAATTTAAAAGAAAAGGTATATATGAATCAGGGGTCTTTTAAAAACTACTACTGGTATTTCAACAAAAATTAAATGTGGTGCAAAAACTGCAACTGAACAGATAACAATTACTATTGTATCGTTTTAAAAAAATAGGTTGACATCTGCGAAGGGTAAAACCACGCACGAAAGGAATTATGGGAGCCCTGTATTTTACCTAGCGTGCCATCCATTGAGTAGAATATGAACCAAATGAAACCAGTAAAACAAAAAACTAAGTAATTTGATAAACTAGACCAATACCAAAAGGTACCAATACGTAAAGGGGTTGAAAGAACCACACTTTTAATTGTACAAATATCATTATACCTTGGCAACCGTATAACTCCGCCCTCATTGTGGGCCAACCGTACCACGTGTACGGGTGAATACGAACGTCTGTTGCCATAAACGGCCTCGTGATTTCGTTATGGACAATGTGATGCCTGTCTGTGTTTCCAATGAATATCTAAGGGAAAACAAACGTGACGTGTTTAGTCAACATTATGGTAATAAGACCATCAATTCACCCATTTTCTAAAAATATACACAATGGACATATAAAGATTTAAAGATCTAGCAGATACACAGTAATTTACAATTACTGTTGTGGAAATCTGAATAAATTCTATACGTATCCTGTAAGATACAAGAGATGGAATGGAATGTTTTCTTTTGAAGTGCTTATAGATGTTCATGTCTTGCGGTAGGAATGTATAAAACAAAATTAAAAATTTGTTAATGAACATTCGTGCGCAATTGAAAAAGGCGTAGAAATAAAAACTCACTTCATAAGCCGCGACGATTGGGCATTGTTTTGATACAACAACAAGAACAACAACAACAACAACAACAACAACAAAACAATCTATTTAGTCCTCGCTAGGCATGTGATTTTTTTTGCAAATTTACAAGATTATTACAAGTTTTAGAGGAACACAGCTACTTAAAAATAGCATAGGGTAATCGGGTTAAGTAGCTGAGTTACAGGTATTTCTTATTGAATAATAGTAGAATATTGTAAATTAAATTTGAGGACAGGTATAGCTGAAATAGAAAAAGCAAAAATAACTTTGACATTAGTATAGAAAAACAAAACAAAACAAAACAAAACAAACAAAACAATGCATGCATCTTTATAATAGCCAGATAACTTTGGCCTAAGCTTGTTGTTCCTAAACTGGTTCCTATACATATACAAAGTTGTTATACATACAGTTAATATTAATAATAATAAACTTTATTTAGGCACAGTAATTCATAAAGTCAACAACTTATTTCCAATGAAGCTGTGCATAAAA
>JAOEHT020609735.1:0-15612 GCA_025448195.2 Parazoanthus atlanticus | reverse complement strand
CGTTTGCGCTCGGTATGCCGATATTTCGTCAAGTTGGCACCCAGGCCATGTGTGTAGACAGCACTTGTGCCCGGAAACCTCAAAATGGCTTAGGGGTTGCATTGTAGAAACAACACCCCGATTCATACCACAAATAGATTCAACATTGGATTCCTTCCACTTCATAAATATTCGACTGTTTCTGGAAGGAACTGCAAGCGTCTAAGGAGATAAAGCTCCTGTGTGGTTCACAAACATAGCGCTCCGGATAATTCTGATACCGCTATATCCTAGATTTCTCCAAAATAGGAAGTGATAGACGATTTCACGCCTTTTTATAACTGGAACATTGTTATTTAATTTTGGAAAATCCAGCCAAAATCTGTGAATTGCTGTAATATTGTTCTTGTTTTCATATAAAATAAAACTTTTGTAGTTAGGCTTAAATGGGTTTTATGAGCCTCAGTATTTGTATAACTGAGATCGTTATTATAACTGAATAAATTAAACGGTATATTCTTGGCTATATTTCGCGTCGTAGTCAAACACAGTTTGAAAGGTAAAAACATATATGATCTACAAAAAGTGCTTAAGTTTTGATCCGGTGGAAATTTTTTTTAGATTTGGGCACTTAAGGAAGTGGCAACTTCAGCATGCATTATACTCGCTCATAAGACTGAAACGGATGATATCGTTCAAGGCTCGTTGTTCTTTTTCTTTTTCAACCTCAAACTGTTCCGCAAATTGTCCTTATTTTTTACAGTCATAGAATAACCGTTCTAATTGAAAAATCGGGTTTTTGCAGATCTTGTTCTTAACTTTGGGCAAAGTCTAAGCTTGAATACTGTTAAAAAGGGTTTTTTTATGTTTAGAAAACAAAAGAGCATAAATTGCATGAAAAATTCTTCCGGCTATCAAAGCTTTCAAGGGCCAAATTAGGAGTTTAAAAAGTCAATTATAACTAGCAAAATAAATGGCTCATTGATGATAGTATGTCTGTTTTGTCTCGTTCATGTCTAACAGATAAAGCAGCAGTTTTCCGTCATAGATACTCAAATGATTCTGTCATAAGAAAAAAAGAACACTTGAGAGGTTTTAAAGTTTGTTTTATGATCATGACCTTGTAAGGTGAACAGACGGATACCCCGCTCTGTCTCAAAAGCCCATAAATTGATCAGTTGATGCTTGTACAAACACTGGAATTCACACTCAGGAAATTGCAACTATTCTTATAAATTACAGAGAAGAGTTTTAAAAAAAGGTAGGGAAAAAATGTTTAATCAATCTTAAAAAAAATAATGCACGAAACTCAGTAAGACTGGACAGCCATGACGATGCTAAAAAACTGCTTTTTCTTTCTCGTTGTTTAGTCATTAAGCGACAAACTCTGAAAATCCAGTTCTTGATATCAACTAAGTTCTGAGAACTAAACTGAAAGACGAAACAAGTCTAATTAAGAATTTTCAGTTATCTCGACTGAACCGTGCAACTTTACAGTATCGATTCGTTCCTCGTTCGTTCTCTCATTTCCTCATGCAGAGCCAACAGTAGCAGTAGTAGTAGCACAGTAACCGTAATCATAGCGTTTTAGGTTGACGGAACTTGGATTGTGAGAAACGTTCAGTTGTAAAAACCGGTTTTTCTTCGTCGGCAAGTTAATTAAATGTGCATGTGCTTTGATCAGAGATTTGAAGAGTTAACCCCAACTTTACCTGGCTTTTTTGATCTCAGATATATCGGGGGTGGGCGATTTGGCCCACCCCCCGTATATCTGCAGTCTAATTAATTGGCCGATACAAACCCGCCATCTTGAACTCATGGCCGCCATTTTGGATTTTTTACGACAACAGAAAATTTGAAATTTGTTTAAAATATGGTCGGTTAGATCTGTGATTTCTATAAAAAAAATTCGAATTAAATTGGGAGGGGAGGCTCAACCCTTTAACCTTTCCGTTTTGCCAAAAATGGTACCTCTTTCATATACTCACTATGAACTGAAATGGTGCCCTTTCATGTAGCAGTTATTTTTGTCGACCCTTTCATATACTGAAATGCCAATTTTAGCGCCGGACCCTTTCGTATACTGCAAGGACCGAAAAAAGACATACCTTCAATTTCGGGCGGAACCTACCACCCCGTATAGCCCACTATAGGAAGTAGCTCCCCCCCGGGGGGGAGTTATTATCGATAACGGTAATAATAATCTGCTTTATTGTCATGACCTTACAGTTAATGCTAAAGCCAGACTTCAGTAACCTTTAATCTATAGACAAAACATTACTAAATAGCTTAGATGTAAGGTTGACATATTGCACAGGGAACTCAGCTATCAGGTTTAAGCTACAGCCATTGTCATCTTCAGTAATGTCTTAGTTAGTGAAGTCAACAGGAGTTACTTTATCTTTTGAATTACTCACATTTGCATTTTCAAAAATATCTGAAGTGATTGAAAGAATTTGTCCCATAGTTGTGTCTATATATGCTGCACTTTATGCAACTGGGGAACATGGTTTCAAATTCAATTTGATGTACATTACAAACTGTACATAATCTATCTGCATGTGGAATATTTGTTATCACTGTCTGATGCCAGTGGAGGGTTATTAAGGGGATTGCTTTTGTAACTAAAATTGCAAAAAGAAAGTTTAAGCACGAAATGTTGTTGTTGGTCTACACGCCCTTTTATAAGAACAAACTTTATAGGAACATCCAGGCTGAGATTTGCCAAAAATTAAGAACAAGCTATGAACAAGCTCAGGTTGAAGTTAATAAATTTAAGTATTTTATTGAATGAAAGTCCACAGATAAAATTGTAAAGTTCACGATTACGTTCTAACCAAAATTGAAGATTTCTTTCAAACGATAACATCAGCTTCATGTGAAACACATCCTCGGGTCCCTATTCCCTCCGCGGTTTTTTTTCCATGTTTTGTTTTCCTCTCTTCATATTCCCTTCCCGACACCCTGGGTTACCGAGGATGTGTGAAACATAACGTTCGGCTAACACTAAATTGATGTATTTTTCGTTTAAAGCAACAATAACAACAAGAGACGTGTGTTTCCAACATTACTGTATTGTTTTTTACATCTAATCCAGTTTGTGGAATAATCTGGAAATATGAACAATTTAAGAGCAAATTTGAGGCTGAAGTTAAATAAGTTAAGTTCTGAAAAAGTACGAACAGTTCGGCCTCAGCCAAAATTTACTGGTTCCGCTTATAAAAAAAGAGCGTGAATCTAAACAGGGCTACGATTTTACGTCGGAGTCGTGACTTTCTAGTGCAAGTACGGGGATGATAATGTAAGGGGATTGTGTCGGAACTAAGACTTACATTTCAGGCATGAAATATTGTTTTAGAAAATAAGGCTACAGTAATACTTTGATGTCGGCGCGGTAGTTTCGTGAAAGTAAGAGGATTACAACTGATTAAAGGGATTGTTTCGTCAGTCACAATCATGAAAAGTTGTTGTTGGTCTAGCAATTTGACGTCGGCGCGGTAGTTTCATGACAGTGAGAGGATTACAACTGATTTAAATCGATTGCTTCGAAACTGATAACTTCGATGAAAGAAAACCGCAAGTAGTCAATTCATTTCCCTTTTCTTTTTATAGCTGTACCTGTTGAATGATTTACAGCAATGTAGATTTCGTTTGCCACAGTATGTATTGCCCGACGCGACTTTGGAAGACTCTAGTGTGAATTTCTGTGCTAACAAATCATGAACAAATCTGTTTACATAGCATGAGCAATAAAATTGATACACAAACTGATACACTGAGAAAGATAGTGGTTTTAAGGGTTGATTTTAAGACGAGGGTATCCATCTATGGTCATCTATTTTAATTCTCGGATTGAGAGATTTATTTTCTCGACTTGTTTGCCCAGGTAGTTTGAAAACCTCATTAAAATGGCGACATGTTACCGATATAAAGCTGATTGGATCAAGCCCTAAACTGATTAACACTTTTGAAGTATAAGGTTCTGTTAATTAATCATTTTGTTGTTGTGACGGCTGGACAGTGATAATATTGATCAGGGATTTGAAACAATAAAGAACAGTTCTATTTGCCCACTTCAGATAGTAGATATTGAGACTTCTAGAGTTTTCTTGTTTCCTCTTCCATAAGACCATACTGTTCTCTCGATCGAACTTCCCTTACAGACTTTTTTTTAAAATAAACTAGATATCGATTGATTTATGCTTTTGTCGCCACCAATATTGAATGCATAACAAAACATAAAACAGTTCTTTTGATAACCAATATACCAGCCAAATATTTCAGGCTTTTTTGCGGGCACGTTTTATTGGTTTTTTTCAGCTAAAATAATGGTTTGGGCTTTGGTACTAACCTTGAAAACTACATTCAAATCGTTTGACACTGAACGAACTCTAAACCACGGTAAAGACTAGTCTACTCTGTAGCTAGGTCAACTGAACCATCATTCCGTCTCATTTGTCCATTTCCGTTGCTCTTTCAGCCTCATTTTCACGCGGAGAGCCTAGGTAAATACAAATGACACTTCAAAAAATCGCAGCAGTGTAACGATTTCAGGTGACTTTCATCGGTGCATCAATTCATTTCAAACACAGTGCAAATGACAGCTGAATCCTCACACTGACCAATGACCAATGGAGGAACAGCTAAATAGCGGGAAAATCGCTTCAGTTTACTTGCGCGCTCTCGCTTCACTTGTGCAGTAAAACTCCACATACTGATAAGAACAACCAACCAAGCCTAAAAAAGTCCTTATATAAATGGCTGTTTAGATTCTTAAACAGGTTCCGTATAATTTCAAGGGAAAAGGTTCTTCAGACAACCAACAAAACACCTATGGCCCCCTACTCTTGTGTCATAAACTGGTATACTAATACCGTGTTCATACCAAAGACTAAACATGATTATATTAAACTTGTTCGACTTGGATATGTTGGTACCGTCACTTGTTGATAGGTTTTCATAAGCATTTGAATGTTGTAACAATAAAGCAATTTTTTTGTACAGATTTTAAGCCAGTCTCTGTACTTAAACTGTCAAATTGTTTCTCTATCATGATCAATTTAAACTTGTTTAGTGAGTAGTGTGAATGCGGCACTGTAACACTATGCTAATTATAATGACCAGTCTTGGCACAGACACAGACCCTGCTATAGTCATTTCATATATTTAAACTCCAAAATGAACAAAAATGAACAAAAATGTTGTGACGGTTAGACAGTGATAATATGGATCAGGGATTTGGACCAGGCCCTTTCTATGACATTTAATGCCACCTATCATGCTAAAGTTAAGCCACAGAGGGAATTTTTTAGACTAATATGGTTGTCAGAGTAACATGTTTCTTAAGAGTTTCAATTTTTTTTCAAATAAGAACCTGTTTCATTTCTGAGGCTGAACAGATTCTTATATGTTGGGGGGTTTAAATGACCAATTTTATCCTACATGTTCTTAATCAACTAGATTCTTATACGCGGGTTTTTATTGCCTTGTATAATAATATTCCTTACCAAATAATCTAATATAACATAACATAACATAACATGAAACGAATCGGTTTGGTTTTGTTCGTTTTATGGCTCACGTTTAAAATGGACGTGCTATTTGTCTGATACTCCCCCGTAACAAACCAGTGCATTGTTATTAAGAACTACTGAGGTACGTACAATAACGACATAAAAGGGGTACATACCGCTTTTGGCAAGTTGCTAACAACCTGGTTGAAGGCGACCGCTGTAGCGTGCCGTGGCCAATCTCGATCCTCGTGTGAGTCAGTGCACTGAAGGTGATCAGATTGATCCTCCCAGTTTCACTTCAAAGACCTTCACTAGGCCCTGAACAACTTTCTTCTCCCAGTATCAAGATTTCTTTCGCTTAAGGTGTCCGACACGTCCATGACAAAACCGAGGTCTGACTGGAAATGGGGGTTTTCAATATCTGTAAAAAAGTAGCAGGATTTAGGTTTTTCTTTTTCTATGAATACAGTAAAAACCCACATATACGATCCATCACCGCCAGCCTGAAAAGGTCAGTCTTAAATAAATGGTGCCTATCTAAAAATCAGGCTGTTTTAGGTTCTTAAACTGAGGTTCTTAGATTCTCAAGGGAAATGGTTCCTGATACTAGTTAGACAATTAATAAAACACGTGTGGCCCCTTACTCTTGTGTCATAAACTTGTATATTAATACTATTATCATTTATGCTTACTATAAAGACCAGTGTTAGCAAACAGAGACCCTGCTCTAGTTTGTTTAATTTATATATACCCAACACAGAAATGCAACATATGATGCATCAGGCCCTTTATATCGCGTCTAATGCCACCTACCATGTTAATTTTAAGCCCCAGAGCGCGCAAATTATGAGACAAACATTGGTTGTAAGAGTAAATTTCAGAATGCAGGTTCTTAATCCACTAGTTCTTATAGTAAAACGCGGGTTTTTACTGTAGTTAATAAATTTTGGCAAAAACACTTTCAGTTTTTCTGGCGCAAACCTATTCAATGAACTCCCCTAGGCCTGAACCTATTGACACGAATGACATCGCAACCTTTTCCGGCTCTTGGCAAAAACTTTCTTTCTCTGTGCTTAAACATAATTAGTTTTAATATTATTTTTTATGTTGTAATTTTATTTTAACTTTATTATAAGTATTTAATCTTTGTAAATTTGAAATTTGTTTTGTAATTTTTAGACACAAGGCCCCTCTGGATATCAGCCGGCGAGCGGAAAGGGCCACCCTGTATAATAAAGTTTTATTCCATAAGAAATAGAAAAAAGTCAGGCCGGCTTCATGAAATAACACGTATGTGCAACAGGATTATGTGCGTGCACGTTCGCGTTCGTGCCAGAAACAACAGGAATGCAAAGTTAACACTGATCCTCTTCGACAGCTAAACCCCTGAGTCCTGCCATTAAGCTCCAAATGAAAGCTAGTTACAGTCAGTGTATTTGCTTGTTGTACGAAACACTATCGGAAAAAAATGTCCCGGTGGACCCTGCCCCAGTAAAGCCTTGGTGATCACCAAAAAAGGAAGAAAATAGCAAGATCGTGAAGCGAATAACAACACACTTAGCTTGGGAGTTCAGTCAAAACTTTTCTTTCCGTTTCCGGTAAATTTAATTTATCTAATGGTGCATACAAAATATTGTTGTTAAACAGTTTTTTAAGGGGTGTGTGTGGTTTTTGTGAATGCGTTGAAGGACATACCTAGCTGAGATGACTGAAAGTGTGCTTAGAAGTATCTGCTTAAATTGTTCCCATGCAACCTTTTCAAAGTGTTCTAGAAGTTTCAGTGGACAATATAATGATGTATATTTGTTCCATATATTCTAAATCACTGATGATGCCAACACCGCCATTTATCATCCTCTTCAGTGAATTGGTGTCAACCAGAAACTGTAAAAAAAAGCAGACTCGCCAATATTTGGGATAATTTTTAATTATAATTAACTTTTTTATAGCATATGAAGAAAACACCAGAATCGTCAATATACATGCTTGACAATTAGTACATGTCATCGGTACTGTAATACCAATATAGTGTTTTTTAAATCATTGTCACTGTTATGCAACAAAAGCGGCTTTTAAACTGAAAAGATTACGTTAAAAAATGGATACAATCATATTTTACTAAGGCTGTGCTATATTATAATTGAATATAAGGCTATACAAATTTTATCTATAAGGCTGTGATAAATTGTATTTGTAAGTTTCAAAGCGTTGTGGCGCTCTAAGCACGAGATGAAAACGATAAGAAATCACGGGAATATAAAGTTTGAGTAAACAAATGTTTATAAAAAAACCACTACATGTAAACAATCCGCTTTTTGTATTTATATTTTAGATGGTTAAGTTTCTGGTGAAGGATATGTTTTCATTGTTGATTAGGGGGATTGAACAACAACAGTCAACATATGGTATGTCTATAGCCGTTTTCAGACTATAGCATCTGTGATTTCATATCTATTCTCAAACCTGATTTTTACATCTGATGATCTGTACAGTACCTATTTTCAATTTCTAACCTAACGTTCAATACTAAACATTGCATAGACATGATTCCTGACTAAAATCACGATATTGTTTCATATGCTGACCCAACTTTCACAAGGTAAAACTCATGACACGGCACGTGGAAACCCTTAGCTCTTAGAGTAGTTCATAAAGGTATGCCTGCGAAAATGTGTACAAAAACAAGTCTCTAATATCCTATTTTAGCTGGAATGACTTCCAGCGGCTGCGTGTGTTAAACATTGTAGTTAAGGGCTCAGCCAAAGTCTCTCATCGCACCACACTTCGCATTATAAAGCTAGAGAAATAAACAAAAAATCTTCTATAAATCATGCCCAATTTCAGACGAAACGGCTCAAAAACCATATCAAATTGGGCATACCCCATGGGGTTGGACGATCAGCTGACGTATTAACCGTCTGCCCTCGTTGAGCCCTTGATGTAATAAATCTTTCGACTGCACGTGAAGGTCGGAAGTTCATTTAGTAGCACTTTCTCAACAGACAAGAAAAAAATAAACTCTGCAATGAAAGCGGACTCACAATTTGAGAAGGGCGGCTTGCCCGTATTGCCGCCACAGAAGAATTTGTAAATGAGCTTCAATCTGTAGACGCGTTGCGTTGGAGAAGGAACGCTCCCCGGAAGATTTTGAAAATAACAGTCTGAAATAGTATTTCCCATATTTTGAGAGCTCTTGAGAGAATTGTCCCACGCATTCTTCCGGCCTATCAGAAAAGTTTTCCTGCCTTGAAATTCACTGAATTTCTGTTGCATTATGCCAAAGCGAGAAAAAGACGGAGAGTTCTTTTTGTGAATGGATAAACGAGGCAGAATTAAAGAATGAAAAGTGGATGGATGGATGAATGAATATTATCATTTCAGTGTGCGTTGTAGAGTGTTATCCCGACCGAGGGTTAGGCCAGGCATTTCCGACTTGCTTTTCTTCATCTAGCAAAACATGTCAGTTCCGCTGTTTGAGAAAAAGGAACGACAACAACAACAACAATCTTTATTTGACCCCATATTAACATTTTACAAGTTATAGTGAAATAGGAAACAGTCCTCAAAACCTAGTCACACGGTAAACCAGACGGAATGAAAGCTCAAATCAGTCCATATATACATCAAACCTTAAAACGAAAACGTACCATATCAACCCTTGTTGATCAAACTACACATGAAAAAACCCAAGATCAACTAGGCCCTCAGGCTGTGTACTTAATTTAGTTAATAGTTTCTCAATAAGTAAATTTAATAGTCATTAAAGTATTCTATTACTAAGTGTAAAGATTCTAGTTTTTTTGTTTATTGATCTATCTATCTATCTATCTATCTATCTATCTATCTATCTATTTACTTATTTATTTATCTTCTTATGTATGTATGTATGTATTTTTCTTTGTTTATTTGTGTATTCATTTATTTATTTATTTATTTATTTGAGTTATTACAATACTATAATAATACAATAGCACAGCGATTTAACAATAAAAGTACCTAACGGAATTATAAATTGGTTTTCATTTTTTAATGTAATGCATACATGTGAGATAATATGTTGTGTTCTATTAAAGTATTTTCAAAATTCCATAAGATAGGAGGTTAATTATGAGACTAGATTACACAAAACACAATTAACACATCGGCTGTTTAATTTTTGTTCTTGTCGCTTGGGTATTATACCATTGACCACATGTACGGCAGCCCAAAACCTTAGTCGACTTAGAGGATGTTCATCTGTAGAAACGTGCGTGATCGAATCAGCTTCCGTAGATCGTAATCCTTTATTATTTGGCGGAGGTGCTAAGCATTTCTGTAATATGTAGTCTGGCATTACGCCATTTTTATATCCATCCATCCATCCATCCATCCATCCATCCATCCGCATCAATCCATCTATCCATCCATGCATCCATCCATCCATCCGTCCATCCATCCGTCCATCCAACCATCCATCAATCCATCCAACCATCCATCCTATCTATTTATCTATCAATCTATTAAATTGTATTGTAAAACGTTAAAAGCTTTTGTAACTATTAGTATAAAATAGAATCCTGTAAATAGTCACGGCTTGCATGAAAAAACAGATAGAATGTATAAACACATCCAAATTTTGATGTAACAACCTTGAATAAATAAAGTTGTCTTATCTTATCTATTTTTCAATCGCCTGTTATCAACCATATGTATGTTTTACATTACACGTATAGGACTTTGCTGATCTGTTTTGTTTTAACCATTTCTTAGTAAGCACTTGTCGATTGGTTGATTGACAGATTGGTAGTAACTGGCATAAATGTAGCACATACAAACCTAAACCTGCCCTCAGTTTCACTTCACGCCAACTACTGCGCTTTGCACAACTATTCAGTTCCCTGTCATTCCGACATAAAAAGCACGAGCCAGTTTCTGCCTTATAAAACATACAGCAGGTTCATATTTAGGGGAGGGGCCCATAGCGCCCCCCCAGGCCCCCCTTTCCAAAATTGCTGGTGCCCCCCTTTCCGAAATTTCTAGATCTGTCTTGTACAGTATCTGTCAACATTTTTAATTTTGTTAAACTGGCTTGGTACTTTTTGCAATACTCGACCGAGTCCATGTCAGTGTCGGTTTTTCAAAGTCAATCTGCATCGCACTGAAAGTGAAACAAATATTAAGCAAAACAACAGATGAAATATGTAACTTAAGTTTGTCGTTTCAGTTGGAAAGGAAATATTTTATCAACTTATAGATCTGACTTTCATTTCTGGACACGTCCAACACACGAAAAACGTGCAATCTTTTTAATAACTCAATCTTTAATTCCTCATTGACGGATGAACCTACGCAAAAGGTTGTGTCATTTTTACTTGGAGTTGGAAGAAACGTGCCGTCGGTAATTGGGTGTGAACGTTTGACCTCGAACACCTCACTTTCAACGTCACTGGCCATATATCTTCTGAATAAACTACTGTTACTGACCATAAATGTTTTGGTGTAGTTTTAAACATAAATACTCAAAATGTAAACGATTTCAGTTAACGAAATTACATGAATTTAATTAATCTCCTTTGGGTTTTGCTATCTTCGATAATAAGTTATGTAAACAAAAAGCGGTGTGAGGTGTAGGTCCTAAACATAATATTTGCCACGAGAAAGTGACACACCTTTTAGTACTAAAAATGCAATCAATTTTTTTGTGCTGATACTGATTTCTCATTTTAACCAAAAAATGTACGTGTTTTGTTAAACCAAACCCAATAATGGGCGTTAGCAAAAATATCGATTCTACCACGTTAAAGCTTCACTCGGCATGGGGTTTCCAGAAGCCCTCAAAATAATGACTGCGGTTTTGGATTTCCTAGACCTGACCATATAGTTAATTGTAAGTGTGTACGGAAGTTTGGGAATTTCTAAAGCTGGTATGTGATTTGTTAACGTTGCTATAAAACCAAGGACCCTTTCTGCATGTGTCAGTTTAGTGTACATGCGGAGCAGGCCAAGAGAAACGAAGAAAAAGACTGAAGTCACAAATACGTTTGGGTATAAGGTACTCCTTAAATATTCTTGCTGGCTTAGTTATTTTTCCTTCCATCTTTTTTGTTACTTCAGTAGTAAATTCATCACACTCTTCGTCTTCATAAGCCGAAGTGTTTTTCATAAGAACGTTATGGCTGAAAGACATCCCAAATTTTAAGTATATTTCTATGTATTTTGCGAACCAAAATATGGAAAGACCATACTACCATTATATTACAATTTCACACTTGTAAACTATTCTTGTATACAGAGCTGTTCTATTGGGTATGCGTATACTCGGCTCAAGTTTTTTCTCGACCGAATTCGAAAGATCAATGCATTTGGGTACACATCAAACAGAAAATCAGTTAAATGTCGGTAACTGCCGCCTTCGAACTCTGATTGACAATGAAGTAACTAAAACTTCTTCATAAACGTTTGAAAGTGTTCATGTTCAGCTTTAAAAACAGACGTTCTTATGCAATTATGGAAAGAACTTGTGCAAGGTAGAAGGACAAAGTTTGATTTGCTTCATGTGGCGTGATCGTTTTGATGGAAGCATTTGAAGTTTGGTGGACTTTTTCTTGTTTTAGATATTTCTTGCTTTGGTCATTTTCATCGCAGAGACAACGGAATTTGTATGGTACTCCTTGCAGTACCAAGACTTTATTTGAAATTTGCCTGACCAGATTATGACTCTCACTTAGATTGTAAATGGTAGCAAGATTGTAATTGATAGTAACGGACTTTAGTCAAAATTGGCCCAACAAAATTTTGACTTTCACTGAGATTGTGAAAGCCATTGGGATCCTTTTTCGCTGTATTGTCACGATTTTCGTGACTTGATACTGAATACATGTAAACTAAATTAATTACAAAGGTTAAAACGAAAGCGTACAGGCCAAAAAGGTTGAACAAAACATATTCAACATTTAAAGTTGCAAGTTTGGGAAAAAAAACACCAGTGAATTTGTAATTTTATCAAATGAATTAGTAACAAGAAGGCAAGGGTCAACTGAAGAGCTTTCAGGATACTCGGTGCGGTTCGTCTTAGTCTTAAGTACTAACGTCTGCATCAGTGGTATTTAGTAAACAACTTATCTATAGCTAGGCAGATTTATAGGCATCGAGCAATAAAAAGTTTTGCTAAGCTGGATAGTAGAAAAATGACAAGAAGTTAGGTGTTCCCAATTTGATCACGTCAAACTTCCGAAACAGAAAAACTTGCCAAACATTATCACAATTCACCAATTTTAACTTTGGATTTTCAATTGTCCTAAACTTTTAAAAATGAGTTTAAAAGGTTTTGCTTGATGCGAAGGAACAACAAACATCAGTCTTGTACAAACTGGGTATTTTAAAACTAATAATCTGTTTTTCTTTCCTATTAGTATTAATGCCCGCAGCATTGGTCAGTGATAATGGAAGTACTTATCAAGGTTTTGTTCATCTTTGGCTTATGTCCAATATCAAGTTTGTCTCAAGGTAAGGTTCGACAACACAGCTTTATTATACATTGAGCGCTCTTACGATCGAATCTTACGTACTTGAAATTGCACTAAACTTGCTGTCAAAAGAATGACAATTCTGTTAACAACTTTTTGATGCTTTTAAACATCGTAGCTTTTGTCCAGCTAGTCACAATTTGGCCCAAAGTCATTTTTTGACATTTTTTATTTTTTCGCCATATATTAACAAAATGATGTACAATTTTTAAAAAGTTTTTTTACAATAAACAAATAAATGAATACAACTGAATTATATATATTAAATTACAACATATATATTAAATTACAATATACATGCTATAGAAAAAACGTTACAATGTGTACATAATTCAAAATATAAGAAAAAATTACAGAAAATGGCGAGGAGATTTAAAGAAACCACATGGCTTATGAGACTTTTAAGATTTAAAAATCTCCTCGTTGATTGATGTTTTTATTTTAGAAAAGTGGCCAAACAATGGAAGTTTGATCACAAATGTCACGATTTATTTGTTCTAACATGCGTTTGAAAGAAAATTAAACCTTTGTAGAATTAAAAAGGCACATTTAACTTAAAATAGCGAATAGAGGTCGTATATAAGATCGTTGGTTTCCGATGCGAAGGAAATTCTTGAGAGTCATGGAATAGTCAGACCGGGATCCGCTCCTAAGCTAAAAGCGTCTTCCTGTCTAACTGGAACCCAACGACTTCAGTTAACATCAGAGAAACGTAGCATTGAAATATGTTCACGAACAAAAAATAAGGACATGTGAAATGGGTTTTGTCGGGTCTTGTATGACCTCTTGTCAGTTTTCAGACCATAAAATAGTATCGAGGCAGCGTTCTCACTACTGCTATATGCATTGTAGCTACATACAGTAATACGTCATTAGCAAAGTTCAAGCTTCCCCCGCAAACAAGCAAACTAAAAAAGCATGCTACAGTTAAAAGTACTATTCCTCCAAAAACTAGTTTAAGCTGGTGCTACACTTAATATTGTCGGAACAAAGAGCATTTAGAAGTTTCAAAATTTACAGTGAAAATATATGGCTGAGTGTTCAGCATCGAATATAATTTTGACCTTTATAACGTTTCTTTTTAAATACTCGTCCCTAGCTAGAAATTATTCAATCAACCGCGCTCAAATGTTTAAATAGTATAAACTTGCCATGCTCTTTCAACAATAGATTCTGTTTCGGTTTTTGATGCTTGGGCTCGGATTTATTCACTTATGCTAATAGTGAAGTAAAATATGTAGGGGATGTTACATCTGGAGACGAAGACAAGCATTTTATTCAGTTTTCGAGTGGTAAGAACGAGTGCAGTGAAGAAATATAACTGATATCTTCAAGCAATCGCGTAATTTTCTTTTAACTATATATACTATTGAAGCAATAACAAATGGAGTCACTGGGCTTCTCTTTGTCAAACCCTCTCGAGTGTTAAAGAAATATAATGCATCATGCTTCCGTTGAACACACATCTGCGATTTACTCCACAAAACGTGCAGTCACAATGTGAAAGTAAACCATATCTTGTCGACGGCGTAGTGGTCGAGTAGCTGGCGTGTCTGATTCGTAACCCGGCCAAAGGCGGTGAGTTTGAACCCCAGCCTCACCGCTGTGTTGTGTCATTGTGCAAGGCTTGCCCTATTGCTTCACTTGCTCCAGTCGGCTACTGAGCTGTATAAATAAGTTCCAGCGTCTACTACGTACTAGCCTACGATGGATTAGTGTTCTGTTGCGAGTGAGTTACAGCGGACTCGCATCCGCTTATCACGCCATAAAAAGCGGGAATAAACATCGACCTTAAGAGCCACTAGGCTGGGGAAATAGTTCAGCTCTTCTTAGCTGAGTTGTTAGGTTTGATAACAGAAAAATAAATTAGATGGGAGCGGCTGGAACGATTTTTACCTGATTGTTTTGCCCTTTCAGATGCAAATCCTGAAGACCCATGCTACATGGCAGACATTGGTTTCCTCATGGATTCATCAACCACCATAAGCGAGTGGAATTTTAAAAGGGAGAAAATAGTTATTCGGGGCTTGGCCAAAGCCTTTCAAGTGAAACCTCATGGATCGAGGGCTGGGTTAATTACATTCAGTAACACGGCCAATCTCATAACGGAGATTGGTCAGGAAAGCACCATTTCGTCCTTCACACGCTTGGTCAGGCGAGTAAGACAAGTCGGTATGTATCAGGATGCTTCAGATTAAACCGTTTCACTCCAAAAAGTGCTAAATGTTGTAATGCTAAATTCTCATTACCTGTATATACATTTCCTATAAACGACTTGGAAACAGTTTGCATCTCATCTTAGATAATTTGGAATGGATGATCGATTCATTTATTCTCACAACAAATCAATTTACTTTATAATGATACTGTAATGAGAACATGGATCTTGACGTGCAAGTAAAATGTGTTTTCTGCAGGTGAGTAAGTGGTTGGGAAAGGAGATTTGAAAAAGGCGGCTTTTATATGAAGATGTTCAAAACTAATTTAGCTTCTGAATAAAAAGTTTTAAACTACTGTGATTTTAAAGTTTTAAGCTATTCCGCAATGGGCGATAAATAGCTTGCCTTCTACCCGAACAGAAGCTAAATTGTCATAATATTTGCTTTTGATAAAAT
>JAOEHT020609628.1:0-15616 GCA_025448195.2 Parazoanthus atlanticus | reverse complement strand
CCCCACCCCCCCCCCCCCCCACCCTCGACTGTTTAAGGGTTAAGATTCACTTAATGTTTGAATAAAACGATTTAATGCAAAACAAGAAATGATCTTAGTTGTACTGAAACAAACAAATTTTGATCAATCGTTAACAACTGTTTTGAACATTGCAGTTACTGTAGTATGCTACCCTTTTAAGTTTTTTGTCACTCGGAATGTGTAAACTTGGGCTACTGTCACTCAAATCTTATTTCAAACATAGTCTCATGTACACTGTACATGTATGAATATTTTGGTGGTTGAGGCGGTGCTGAATGATCTACGTACATGTACAGTAACCACATTCTTATATGTCTGTGCATAGATCTGTGAATCGTGATTGGTTGCGTTTGTCTCCAGACATGCAGTTCGCTATATTGATTGGTTGTGGTTGATTGACAGCAGCCAAAATTAAACCATCTTCAGAGTGCCAAAAAAAACTCAGGGGTCACGCAGCAATGGCAGCAGTCAGTAGTGGTGTAACTATTAATTTCACTACAACAATAGCTCCTGTTGGTTAAATGCAATCAGACATTTCAGTTGGTTTTAAAAAGTTGTTCTTTGAGTTGTAGCCTTGGATGAAAGTTGAAAAATTGTTTACTAGATAGATTGCCTGCCAAAACTTTATTTAATAATAATAATAATAATAAGTATTTATATAAAAGATAAATAAATAAAAAATAAAATAAATAAAATAAAAAATAAAATAAATAAAATAAAAATAAATAAATAAAAAATTAATTAATTAATTAATTTAAAAAAGTATTTATATGGCGCATTTTGCAATGCCTTAATGCATTTACAACCGTCACGAAAACACTATCTACATGAAGATGTTGACAAACCTTATTCTACAGGTCAGTCATCGCTACCAAAAGATCTGGAAATCTTCAACAGCCCTTGTGCTCCAGTTTCACCTTTGTCATCAGAAGATGATGACGAATCCTCATACATTTATTCACCCTCCCCCTCACAGTCACAAGTACTGTCACCAGCTCCTTCTAGTTCGCAACTGGACTCATCCAACATGTCGACCCTGTCGCCAGCATCACATGTTGACAGTGTTGCACATAGTGAAAAACATGCACTGAAAGCACAGGCAGAGTTTTACCAGGGCATGGCAGGTGGGACTCGAGCCCACAGTGAAGACCAAAAATTGTATGAGCCGCAGCTCACAGACACAGATGATGTGAGTGATGATATGTTTTATTTACTGTGTGAGTTGTAGGGTAGACCATTGTTCTTCTGCAAACGGAAACTGGGAAGTACATAACTGTACACAGGGGTGGATTTAGGGGAGGAGCCGACAGGGCCTGGGCCCCCCCTTTTGTCGGCAATTTTGGAAACATTTTTTAAAGAAAAACACTGAAAAAAACATGTTTTGGAGCACAGATGTCATTTCGAGCCCCCCCTTTCCAAAATTTCTGGATCCACCCCTGGTACATGTATTTGTGGTAAATGTTTTTCCTTCTTATTTACTGTCAGTGATGCACAAATTTAGTATGCATGCTATGTACATGTACATTTGTAACTTACTTGACATCACTTGCCAGTACACCATTTGCCCTCTCCACTGGTGAAACCAACATCAGTTGATTTGTCATTCCATATGTTGAGCATACAGTAATTATCTTCTGCTTTTCCTACAGACGTATTGTTCATTGTACATGTAATGTTTTCATTTGTCAATTCACTTCTAGTAATTTCTTACTTTCAACTTTTGAGTAATCTCTCTCTGCATCATTCCATCAAACCATCTGTCTGTTCATTCATACAATATCTAAATATTTGTAACGATTTACACACCATTCACTCCATCAACTACCCACTCATTAAATCCAGCCATACATAAATTTGTCTTTTCATCAATCCATCCATCCATCAATGCATCCATGTACCTACCCATTTTTATGCCAGTCAGGCAGTTCTAAAGTCAGTCAGTCATTCTGTCCATCTGTCCAAGGGTGGGTTTAGGGGAGGGGCTGACACAATCACCCCCCCCCCCCCTTTGTCGACAATTTTGGAAAAATTTTAGTTCCAGCCTTCCCTTTTCTGGATCCATCCCTGCTGTCTCTGTTTGTCTGTCTGTCTGTCTGTCTATCTGCCTGTCTGTCTGTCTGTCATTCTATCCATCTTTTTGTCAATCAATCTTTCCATGTCTGGCTATCATTGCTGTCTGTCCATCAACATCCATCCGTCTGTACTGTATGTCTGTCTGTCTGTTTGTTTGTGTGTCTATTTTTGTCATGAAGTCTATCTGCCTGTCTACATGTACATGTATCTCTATCTATTTTTTTGTCATTCTATCTGCTTGGCTGTCTGCCTGTCTATCAAGCTACAGTATCTTCTATCTGTCTGTCTGCCATTCTTCATTTCTATCAATCCCACTTTTTCCTTTCTTTTTTTGCTTTAGATCTTTTGCCCTTCTTGTCGTCTGTTCACTGATCTATTCACTGGTTTATTTTTTGTGTACATGTATGCTATACAGCAGCTCTTCAATTTGGTTATTCTGCCACAGAGGGTGTGCACTCTAACTTTTTTAAGTCAGTTTGACACTGACATTTCAATCTATCACCGTCTTACATGTTACATTTAAATTTCTTACAAATGTATACTAAGATCTACTACTTAAAAGCAGTGAGACAAAATAATATCTTCAGTGTTGAACCTTGGCCAAACAGACTCGCAAGTTCATTCAAGTCAATGTATGTTTCTAGCTTGCATTCAGCTTGCACTTAGTTTGGCAACTGACTTGCAGGGACTTACAAGTGTTGATTTGTATCAGTTGTAAGCGAGCAAAAAGTTGATTGAAAGACGATGCATGCTATTCATTGTTCGGTTGCGCAGCACAAGCTTGTCACAAGTCATTGCAATTCCATGCACATGTAACTCTGTCAATGCAGTTTGAAACTTGCATTGGACCTTGATGTTTGAAAGTCAAGACTTGCAGTGACAAGCATCGACCATCGAGTTCATTGGTCAATGCCTTGCTTTCAATAATTCAATTTTTAAGAATTCCTTGAGAGATTTTGCTTGTGTGACCCTACTTTGCCATGAAATTCTGTTGTAAAACATCATTTCCAGCGTTGTTCCACCCAGAATCCTTTACAGAAAAGTGATGGTCTTACTAAGGTGAAACAATTCATGGTCTTTATGGCAATTGCACTTCAGATCTTATATGTTCACGAAAAACTGCACTGTAAATAAGTTAATGTTCTGATTTCAAAGGAAGTTGTGTTTTCTGTTGACTTAATTTTTTTGTATGTAGTTTCTTTCAAGATGTACATATGTGTGACTGGTCATGATTTGTATTGTATGAGAAAGTATTTAACTTTCAATGACCTTTTGTCATACATGTATTTATATTGAATATTTATGTACCAAATACAATTATAGTATTTGAATTACGGTTTCATTAGTTAGGAGAAGAATTATGAACTCTCTCTGGGACTTTTCATCAATTGCTGCATAGCGATGTGTAGACATATTTTGCTGATACTCTTCTAGTTGAATGCAAAGATAAGGTGTTAAGATTTAATATTTTTGTATTTATTTTTAATAATGACGCTCAACTGTTGATACGCGCGTATATGAAGTTTCATTGATCTGTAAACAAAATCTGAACGTTCTCTGGACGACTTGAGCTGATAGATAAAATGGTTTTATTCAGTACTATATAAAGAAAATTTATTTGAAATCCATTGCTGTTCCAAAACATGTCAGAACTTATTTGGAAAATGTTTTATGCAACTTTTGACTTGCTGTCAGACATCAGGAAGCCTGTTTTGAAAGTTTTGAAGCAGGCGTTTTTGAGATATTGAGCGAAGAATAATGAAACCAAAAGTAGTTTGTTTTCCGATTCAAAGTTTAATAACAATAGTACTCCGCCGTGTTTTACAGTTGTAACAACAAACTTCAATAAATCTCTTTTTCTTAAATAGTGTCTACTAAATGGATTCGAAAACGTGAATAAACTCATCTTTCATGTTTAGTATAACTTTATAGCTTACTTGAACAGAAAACTTTCCTGTAGAAACTTGCTATAATTGAAACATTTCTGATCACAACTTGCTGCTTACCTAATTTTCCGCTGTTGTAGCATTATCTTCTGAGACTTCTCTCTAAGAATTTCTTCAGAGCGATGTTTTTGAGAAAGCAGTAGTTAACTAGTTAGTAAGGTTTAACGGTGCATTAATTCCAATCCGTGTTTTGAACTTACTCAAAATGGCAGTTGAAGCCTCGATTTTAGATCAAGAAAAGTAGTGATTGGATTGGTTGAAATGGACTAAACAGGAAAAGGAGTATGAAATTCTGGAATAGAGTAAACATCGCAATGAAATATATAGGAGGGAAAATCTACTTCCCTAGCAAAATTCTTGACACCCCTGATATTTTCCCTGTTGTATTTAAGAAATATAAAATGGTTTTCCATTTAACATAGCTTGATGTCAACACGCGGGAGGTTGGGAGAACACGAGAGTGGTTTCCCAGCGAATCGAGTATTCTCCCAACCTCCCAAGTGTTGACAACCAGCTATGTCACATGGAAAACCATTTTATATTTCTTTTCTAAAATAATTAACGGAAAAAAGGCCGGTCTCAGTTCAAAACAGAGCGCGAGCGTGTGACATACTTTCATGTCACACGAGTTTTTCGCCAATCACAGCGCGCGTACCATAGTATACAAATTATTTTATAATTGCTGATGTTTGCCCTGCGAAGGATCAAATGTAACCAATAGTAGCGGATGATTTGACAGTAACAATTAATGGAGATACAAATTTAAATTGCTGTAAATAACGTGTTTAATTCCAACAAGTGAACAAGCTTCAAATGTATTTAAGCGTTGTTCCACTGATTGTGTGCAGCAACTGCGTGTGAGTAAATAAAACTTTATCAAAATCAGTTTGTAGTATTTCTGTTAGTTCAAGTCAGTAACAACGGTATAAGCCAGTGATTCATTTTTTTAAAAATGTACTGTACTAAAACCTTTTATACCTTTTCCAAGTAATGATTCAGTTTTTCTTAAAAAGAGAAAATATTCGCTGGATTAAAACAATAAAAGGCTGTAAAATTTTGGACTAGGAGTCATTTTCCGGAATAAATATACCCATTGGGAAAAGGAAGATTGTGTAGGCCTATGTTTGTTCGTTCAAGTTTGGCTTGTCAATGGCAATGAGAAAAGAGCAACAGTTTTTCGCTGCTTTTGGATATGTTTGATTGACAGGCGAACTTTCCATTAGAAATGGTGACCGCGGAGTAAGTGCTGGCATTCTCTTTTTTGAGTGAAGTTTTGAAACTGTATTCTGAAACTCATTAATAATTCATGTCTCAAAAGCCAATCGCATCATCGTATTTTGGTCACATGCGTGGACTTTGATACCCAAATGAAACACCAGATGAAAATCTCCTGTGTTTTCATATCCAAACACATGTGTGTTTATCTCTTAATCTACAATTCAAACTGTGGTATGATTTATTATAGAAACGATATTTTCCTTTATTACTTGACTTGCACAGACCGAAGCTCTGTTTCGGTCTTTTTCACACTATCACTCTTCTATCAATATTTTGCATTTTTTCCCTGCCACAAGTGGGATTCGAACCCTCAACCCTTCTAATCACATTATTTACCCCCTGCACTTAACCACTAGGCTATCTAGCCAGCTGCATGTACAGTCAAGTCAAAAATTGTGTACGTAATCTTGCTAAGCATTTGAATAGTGTTATTCAAAAATTATCGGTTCATTTGAGAAGCCGTTGAATAAAAATAAAAAACTCGTGCATCGTGTTTCAGCACCCATTCCAAACACCTCGAAAACAAAACCCTCGGGGATTAATCGTTTTGTCGGACTTTGGGATGGTGCATTGATTCATGACTTATACGACTCACGAAAACACCGTCCTTTAGTCACCTGGGGCAATGGAAAAAGGAGAACGAGACCAACCTGTTCAAAGTTAAGAAGTAAGGACCATCAAACTGTAATGTTGTTTGTGATGCAGTGCCAATGAGCATACTCCCGATGTGTGTGTCAACATTTTGATATAAAACAGAGAAGGGATGATTATTTTTGTCTTTTCGTAAAGAGATTGGAAACTCCTTGCACATTCAAAGGCGTTGTTTCGCGGACACGATTGCGAAATACTTCCATATTAACTAGCGGTTACCACAGGTAAAGATATTGCTGTCGAGCTGTTGACCGATCAACACTTCATATAAATGTTTTACAAGTCGATCGAACAACAAGGCCGACAGACCCATGAAACAGCATTGCCGTCCTCTAGATAAGGCACTAAATCGTTGATCGCACTGATGAATAGTTCCGCAAGCGAACAAATTTGCTTCTGGCATACTATAATATAAAGCCAAAACTGTACAGACAACTGTGAAAATATGTGCAATTCTACAATTGGTTTCGGCTCCATTAAACCCCAGACCAATTACAGACCATTTTAGGAGGAACCACCCACCATATGAGTACAGTTACTGAACAAACATTGGTATAGGTCATATTGCTCAGCAAAACACTGCAATTGAAATATGGTTTACGGATGGTCTGACTTTTAGGACGATTTAAACGGATGACAGTTACGATGCTGAAGCGAATTGTCCAGTTTCGTATTCCCAGTTACCGCTGATTGCAATGACCATAGACTCATTTCTACAGCATTAGCCTCGACTTGGTGTTAAATATACATCACGCTAACGCTATTAAAACGAGTGTGTAGTCATTGTAGTCAGCGGCAACTACGAATACAAAACTGGACTATTCAACTATTTTTTATCACTTTTGTTTTTCTTCAGTTGCTAAGTCGGGGCCTTATTCTGTGGGACATGATTGAACCATCTGTTGAGTGGGTTGAGAACCACGTGCCACTGGTGAGTAGTCAGACGTGAAGTCTGTGTATACGATCAGTTTCAGTCTGTGAGGTATGCTGTCAATACCTAAAACTGTCTTGTGAGCTTCGAAACAGACATAGTAGCTTTTTGGTATCAAAGATGCTACAGTAGGATGTTGATTTTTGAATTTTAGAGGGCACTAGATAAGCTGCTTTCTGGAATAAAATAGATTCCAGCATTTAGACTGTTAGTCTGTAACAGCCAGTAGAGTGAATCAAACAAAGAAAAAAAAGGTTTAGAGACTAATCAAGTTTATTAGTCCAACATCTATTTCACGGGTTAAATGAAACGACACTCCTGAAATACTCTGCAGATTTAGGAAAAGGAACGAGAAGATTACTAAGAGCTCAGTTTGGAATTGAAAGGCCTTTCAGTTGAACGAATATACAGTTTGTTCCACATGTTCCTATTCTCACTGAGTATAGAGCTGGAACAAATTTCAACCTAATTAGAATTGTGAAGATGTCTGTCAGTTTGTCCAAATCTTGGGTTCTAACTGCTCGAACATTTTGCTTTTATGAAGATTGTTCAAAAGCATGCCTTTTGTTCCGATGCCGAGGCTGCGGAGATAGAAGATACTGACATTGATCTACAAACCCTTAGGTATGCATATTTGTTAGGTTAACCATCGTCCTGGGCTGTGATAAGTCCCTTGTTGTCATCATTGCATTTATACACCCTTATCTATACACGAATAGGAAAAAAATATTAATTTTTGATCTCTGTGTAGGATGAACTTTCAGTAAAGCTTTCGATTCTACTAGAGTTTTGTTCACTCTATAATCAGGGATCAAGTCACGTGACGTGTTCCCTAGTTATGCTGTCCCAGATATGTTGAAGTTGGAAACGACCCCTGCCTCTGTTAAGGGGTTCTTGACGGAAGCCATATATATTCGGGCACACCGCCCCACCCTGTACCGAGACGGGGTCGTTTCCAGCTTCAACATATCTGGGACAGCATAATTAGGGAACATGTCACGTGACTTGATCCCTGATTATAGAGTGAACAAGACCGGTAGAGTCCTGTGTAATTATCCATTTTAGTAATTATATATACATGGTAATTCACCAAGGTGAATACTATCGCTGAGAATGAAGAACTGTGCATAATGAACTGATAAGAAATTGCAAATGTTTGAATATAAATTTTCTTTGGTCGGAGTAATGTTTAATGTTTATAATAAATCAATATATTAAAATCCTTTTTACGCACAAATTGAAACTGTACAATGGTTTGTTCATGTCGGGTGTCTCCAATCCTTTTAACGTCATTTATTAGCTCCTGCTATGCGAGACAACAATTTGATTCATACTTGTGTTTTGTCGTGTTCGACACATAAATTTCAGAACAAAATAAGATGCGCTGGTTAACAATTGAAGTTACCGCGTTTCTGTTACATTTGGATAAAAGATTAGTTAGAGCAAATTGAGTTGATTTGCTTGGGTAGTTACGAAGTAGATCAGTCTTCAGTAAGTTTATTTCAGGATTCAATAGAGTTATAGGACCCTGTTTTCGATTAGATAAAGTTTATATAGACTCGCACTTTTTTTTCTTTTGCAGTCAAGCCAAAGCAAATATTGTGGCTGGATGCTGTATGGCGATGGGTTTGAGATTTGCTGGATCAGCCAATGAGGAAGCTTTCGAATGCTTGGTGAGTGGAGCGCTACAACAGCTCCCTGGAATGATTTCCGATTTCGTCTTCGTAAAATTAACAAGAATCCACGGTTTTCCTAAACAACAAATTCACTTTTTGACCATTTAATTTTCTTCACCGCCGATCTCCCAATAATCTAGATTGGGCCATGCCCAGGTTCTTATTTTAACAAATAGAGTCAAAACTAAAAATTTATAAATCAGAGAAAATAAGCTCTTCACAAAGTAATGAAAATGACCCAGAACCGTGGAAATGTCATTCAGATAAATAACATGTCTGTATGAACACAACAACAAATACATGTAAGTGCATATATTGTTATTTTGGAGACATGTTGTGCATAATTCATATAAATGATATACCACACCTACCGAGAACGAGTCGCTTTTTTCTTAGGAAATAAGAACCTACTTAAGAACCTATTTAGCCTAATTTCCTGGTAAGCACCATTTACATAGTAAGAACCTGTTTAGGCTAACTTGGAAAAATCCAGGTTCTTTTACGCGGGTTTTACTGTATTTAATACTTATTCAATAAAGAGAAAAAGGAAGAAAGCTTCTCAGTCAACGGCAGCAAATTTAGATCAAACAGTGACGCAGGGCTCTTAATTAACGGCTGCGGTTAACGTTTTGATAGCCAATCAAGTCCAACCAAGATTGCGATTGTGACTACAACAACAACAATTATTTATTTGTATCTCCAGGTTACATTACAGTTTTATGGATTTATATAAAAATGGATACTGGCAATCTGAAGGTAGCAAACTGAACCAAAGCTTTTGTTGACGTTGTTGATGCAAAACATTACTTAAAGTATTACTTTGGAAGATAACTTAAGTTTTAGAGCACAATTTATTGTGTAATGGTTGGAAACAAAACTGGAAAATCTCGGTAATTTACATAAATTGTTCAGGGGCACATGATTGTGTTAGTATTACAACCACAGATTAATTACGACGGGTAATTTAAATATGCTAGTGAGAGGCGATAGATAGCACTAACTCATGCTTGTGTTAGTTTCTGCAAAACTATTCGCTCATTTGAAAATTACCGGGTCCAAAAACTGCAATTTCCGGTTATTATTGAAACAGTCCTGACCGGCCATATTCCTTGCAAGCCTGCGTTGTTGTGGATTAGTCATTTTTGCCAGAAACCCGCTTATGAAAAAGAAGAAGAGTTGTACTTAACGGTTTCAGTAGAAAAGTATTCTAAGCTTTGAGGGTATATGAACAGCAGTCTGGTTAAAGTAACACAATTTTGATGATTTTTGAGCGCTTTTCTGTCCAAAACAAAACAATTCAACGTTTGCGCATGTGCATTGCGTGATGAGTATAAAAAGGTCTCAATGGATAATATCTTGCTATAGCCTATCTTCAGGCAAAGTTTCATGAAAGTCTGAAATTTGGCCTGTGCCACTTCTTTTCAAAATGTTGAACGAAGTCGTTCAACTCGACAGAAAATATTCCTCTAAAACGAATTATAAAAGTATAAAGAGTTCATTGTATCTACGTCTGTCTGAAATAATGTATCAGGCTTAAAACTAATATTTGCCGTCGAGTTTAAGGCTATATACGGCTTTAAGTAAACTTTATCGTGGTTTGATCAGCAAGTGAGGGTTGATATGGTATGTTTTTCGCCGTAAGTTGACGTTTCGAGCGCTAGTCCTTCGTCAGTGTTCGACTGTATAGTACAACGCCAATAACAGGCCTAATTGGCACAAAGGGGTTGTTCACAGTTTCCGACATTTTGTCAAGTGTACAAAACGTTTTTTTTGGAGGGGGGTCGGGGGGGGGGGGTTCGAGATCAGTGTAACTTTGTACACACTAAAAATGTCGATAAGTTTTCCTTTCTTTGGCTTGAAATAAGCATGAATAATATTGTGTTGTATTAGTAAAGCTTGTTTTTCCGCATTTTCCTCCAAAAAGCGAGCCAGTGTATTATTAGTCTTGCTTCTTACGCATCCATTGCACATTGATGGCATTTGTTGAATCAATGAAACTCAATGCATGAGATCAGAACTTTTGATCGCTCCGTGCTCTCCAAACCAAGTTTAAATGTCAACAGTTTTTATGAACACTTTCAGGAGGGGGAGGAGGTTCCTAAAAAGCGTACGTTTTGTACACTTGCGAAAATGTCGAAAATTGTGAACGACCCCTAAATATTTTATATTGAATTTAGGTGTCGTTTCCGGTGTTTATATTCATAAGCTTAACTGTTATACTCCCAACTTCAATTTACATTCAGTATGCAGTGCGCAAGTTGCAACTTGGGGTCAACCATTTGATTCTGTGTGTGTGTGTGTGTGTGTGTGTGTGTGTGTGAGTGTGTGTGTGTGTGTGTGTGTGTATGTATGTATGTATGTGTGTGTGTGTGTGTGTGTGTGTGTGTGTGTGTGTGTCTGTGTTGTGCGTCGGGGAAGGGGTTGGATGAAGGAAGGGATGGAAAGATTTGGTACAAAAAATTCACAAAACAAAAGGAAAAAAATGCATATCACAATGTTATAAAGAACACAAGAAGAAAGTGAACGGAAGTAGGAAACTAGGCCAGCAAAAGATTGCACCAAAACTATCCCACAGTACTAAATGGTCCGTCTCTTCTAAGTATCCTACGGTTTTCAGCTTCACGAAAACGCACATACGCCAAAACGTCTTTACAAACAAACAAAAAGAACGTGTCTGTAATTAAACTTTGTGAATGTTGCGATATTTTTTATTTCTAATCGATGCTAGGAATATGCAGAGTACGCAGGAGGCTGCACTCTGAGGAATAACCGGAAAGGGTGTTCGGTTACTGGTTTTTACAAACTAAGCTCGAGTAAAAATTTGGAGCTGGAAGACAAGGAACTGTATATTATAGTTAGGGTGTACGTTTTTGTGATTAAAACACTTAAAGATCCGATCACGCAGTTAAAAAATAGTAGAAATATACAGGCATTGGCTTAAAGAAGCAACTGAAGAACTGCAATAGATAAGTAGTAAACTGAAGAGCGACAACTACAAATACCCCTTTCCAGCTCATCTTGCCGTATTAAATGTGGAAGATGTTTAACGAGTTTTGTTTGTTTTACCTTGTTTTTCTATTGATGAATGGATTCAGTGGGTTTTTTATCCTGTAGTTTCTTTTAATTCAAAAACATTCGTCACACTCTCGGCACGACTGATACTTTAGTTAGAAATTAACCGTTCAAACTTCAATATTCTCAACAGAAAATCGCCAGTTTTAAAAAAGTTTGTAGAACGTTTGTCGCTTTTCATTTTACACATCCTGACTGATCTAACCGCAACAGGTGACGCCTTTAGAATCAAGTTTCGAAGATGGCAGAGAGAAGATGTAACTTTCCACAACGTTACAACAGAAAGTGTGCCGGGCAAGCTAAATACTTTTAGAACCGTTTGGAAGTGCTATTTTGCTGTTATGTTTACTTACGCTTTTTTGTCTATACCGGTGCTTTCTGTTTTCTACTGGCTCTACTGTGTTCAGGTTACCACGTTTTTTAAATGCAAATAGTTCTTTTTCGCTAGATTACGTCTGCGGACGCAAACCGCACAGTGTCAACGGAGGACTTCGATTTAAACAACTGCATAATAATAATAATAATAATAATAATAATAATAATAATAATAATAATAATAATAATTAAAAATAATAATAATAATAATAATAACAATAATAATAAGAAGAATATTTTAACAGGAAGGCTCCACTCACTACGAAATATCTACGAAATCTAAAAATCTAAGAAAGTGTAACAATCTAAGAATTATTTAATTTAAATTTAAAACTATTATAGCTAGCTTAGGAGAGGCGTAGTTCGTCTCTACCACGAGTTTCAAAATTATGTATGTCGCTGTTCCTGCAGGTTATATTAAAATCATAGTCAATCAGACCATTCAAACATTTAAAAACTGCAATGCAGCGACATTGTTTTCGCCGAAAGAAAAGAGATTTCCAGTTTACTGAGTTGGTCCAGGGCTTTTGACGCTGACGAATAGAAGGCGGCAAATCAAGTATGACCCTACATGTAGCTGCATTATTCTGCAAAGTAAGACTAATTATGTTTAAATTAAGATACCGAAAGAAATATCCATAAAATTGATACATACTGTGTGAGAATCTAAATTCTTACTAAATCATTACGTTTGGTTTTGACGGTAGGCTGACTGGGATCATCTTGACGCAGATGATGGATGATGGGAGTGAATCGTTGTCGAAAAACGAAATTTTTCAATACTGGAGTGCCGCGCCGTAGGAGAGAAAGGCGCTGAGGCCTTTAAAAGACTTCATTCGTTCAGCCCCCAATGCTCGTGGTAAGGTGGAATCAGTGTGCAGAAGCAGTTGCAAGAACACAAAATTTTATAAGAAGAAGGGGTTTGGAGGTTGTGTACTTGACACTGGGGTTTCTTGTTCCCGAGCAAGCAAATGTATTGCGAGAAAAAAGAAAGCGAAAGAAAAACACAAAGAACAAAATGTTTCAACCAAGCTGGCTCGCTTGGTAACACTTCACGAAAAAGCAGACACCTGGGTCATAAAGCGGCAAGTGTTATCCGTCTTTGCTAATGATTACAGCAAAGCGCACCTCCGACAACTAACCCCTGGGTTGAGTAGCTGGGCTGTAGATTAGGCTCGAAAGCACGCTGCAAAGAAAAAAATCAGAAGATCGGTACCAGGAATTGACGCTATATAACGCAGCCGAGTGAATCCTGCCAAAAAAGATCAATTCCTATATAAGCTTCATCAGCAGTCCCAATTTCCCGAAAGATGTTCCATACGGAACAAAAACGTTGAAGCTGTTCAGTGGCGAGTGGTTGGAAATCCCAAATGTTGTGAGGACAGTTATTGTAACCAGACTTGTTAACTCACAACAAAGTTGCTGTCAGGAAACTAATCGTGATTTTTCAGCATTGTGCAGGTAATTTCCAAAGTCAGAGAAACAAACAGACATACTCAGTCACAGCTATGTTACACAGATATAGCGAGCTACCCATGCAAAAAAACAAACAAACTCCTTTCATGAACGTGTGTGACTGAAAAAAAAATACTTTGATATAGATTTAGCAAAAAAGTCTTAAAATGACAATGCTTCTCCTTTTGTTGGCTATAATAACAAAAGAATAGAGACTGAGGTCTCCAAATTCAATTTATGTTTAGAAAAACGGTGTTAATATTAATCCTCTTAATCTTAGATTTCAAAAAATCATGAGATTTGAAACAGGTAGGAGCCAAAGTCTTCGCATCTTTTTTGTTCCGCAGAAACATTTTTTGTTGGATGCATTGCATTTTTGTGAATTCTCCAAAAACACACTGCCGTACGTCTCTAGAGCTGTCAAAACCCGTATGGCAGATATCTATCTAGAGAGTTCATTGTGGCTATTTCCATTTTATGTTCCCTAATAATTTACTTAGTTTACTTGAATGTATTTTCATACGTGTATTCCAGATATATTATGTGTATTGCCAAAGGATTATAATATGAAGGAGCAATTTAATAAGAAGAATAATCTTAGAGAAGTTGTCTCGATGCATCAGCCATAAACCCCACACGCCTCTCAGGAGAAAGATAAACAGACAACTCAGACAGAGAGACAGATGTGTCCAGAAATGTATACAATTGCGAAAATAACGGATCTAATGATATTTTGTTCTATACGTAACGAAAGTTTTTAGACACAAAAGAAAGGAATAATCACGAATCTAACGAAGATAACAAGAGTAACGAATATGTGTAAATCAGAAGTTCAAGCCCAAGGTAAAAAAATCTAAAAGAAAGTTACGAAAATACCAAAAATAACAAAATAAATGCAATTCAGAAGTTCTGGAGGCCCAAGGTAAAAAAATTTAATGAAAATAAATGCAAATAAGAAGATCAGGTCCAAAGTAAAAAATCTAATGAAAGTAACAAAAATACCGGGAAAAAATGCAAATCAGAAATTCAGTTCCCAGGTAACGAATCTCACAAAAGTAACATAAATAGCAAAATAAATGCAAATCAGAAGTTCAGATCCAAGGTAAAATATTAAACGAAAGTAATGAAAACAACAAAAGAATGCAAATCAAAAGTTTAGGTCCAAGGTAAGAAACCTGACGAGAACAACGAAAGAACTGCAAAGTAGAAGTTCAGGCCCAATGTATTAATCGATATAACGAAAGTAACAAAACTTAATGAAGAAATGCAAAGTGAAAGTAAAGGTTGCAGGTAACAGGTAAACCTCCACTGTAATTTGAACATTTTTGGTTCAACTGCCTCTTTAGTGGTGGAATTAGTCACTTCAACCTCCCCTTTAACTGTTTTTATTGTGAATAATGGACTAATTTCCTAGTTTTATCCCCTGGGCCCTGGGAGTTGGGGTTTACAACTTGACTAGTGCAACCAGTTCAAATAATTGTAGCAACATAACTGATAATTTTGTTTAATTGTACATAACAGGTTATTTATGGTGAAACTAAGTTTTAGACACTAATACAAGTGCTCTTACCTTCAGCATTTCTGGTAACCTTTCAGATTCTTTGGTGACAAATTAAGCCATTTTACAAATAATTATGTTTCATTCCAGTATCTACGAGTCGTGGTGGATTAAGAATTGCACAGCATCGAAAGTCACTTTGAGCTCACTTTTCAAAACTACGGTAGTTTAATTCTGTGGATTGTGACATTGAAGACGACGTCCATGTATGCTTTTGCTGGGCTCTATTTTACAGCAGCTTGCACATTTTGCATCAATACCCTCATTTATTAGCCGCGAAAAGCAGCCACGTGATAGGCTTTAGCCATTTGTAATTCGTGCCAAGAATGTATATCGTTACTTAGTAGTATAGCATATGGGGGCACGAGGACACATGGGGGTACGAGGACAAATTTTTTTTTTTTCATGTACGCAAATTTTTTTTTCAAAAGTTCATGTATGTAGATTTTATTTCATGTACGCAAAGTTTTTTACAAAAGTTCATGTACATGAAATACTTTTTTTGTCCTCACTTTTTCTGTCCGCAATAATTTTTCTGTCCTCACTTTTTCTGTCCGCAAAAATTTTTCTGTCCTCACTT